>JAHZNB010002572.1:0-19513 GCA_027744295.1 Callyntrura guangdongensis | reverse complement strand
TACTTATTATTATAGCTTAGGTAGCATTTAAGGAGTCCTTCGGGTCCATCTAAGGAAACTGGAGAAACTACTAGTACGAGTTGGAAGAGAGAAACCAGCCTTTGTAAAACATAAAACTAGAGCCGAGGATATTTTTTCTCAAGCTCGTTTTCTTCTGTTTTACTTATATTTTTCAGCGCCAGATGCATATTATTGTAGACGAAGGGGGAGTGACGGTAAAAAGTGAAATATTTACGAGAATGATGAGATGCCTAACCGAAAACGGAACTAGTCCATTTTCCATGTTGCCCAAGAAAATAAATATTTTTTGTTTTCTCCCAAAACAAAAGCTTTGATTGTTTTACATTTTCGTTGCTTGAAGCCGTGCCGTAGGATAGATACCCTGTTTTACATCCAGTTTTTCCATGAGCTGTGGATAGAAGTAAAAAATATTGACTTGGCTACCGCTAGTAGTAGGTACCACTTGACATTAGAGTCTGGCTTTTTCACCGTTTTCTGTAACTCCCGTTTACTTTATCGAAAATCCAGGCACCAAATCTCAACAGCAGTGGTGGCGGCGACGGCAGCAGCACCACCACCATGAAAATAAATTTTCTCTCCGAAAGCTGCTCGCAAGATACAAAAGCAACAACAAAAACAACAATGAGCACGATAATGATAATCATATTTCATTTTGCAGAACCAAGTTGTATTATTGTTATTACGATCACTAATATTATTATTTTTATTACTATTACAGTTATGAAATAAATCTTGCATTGAGAAAGAATAGCAAAAGGGTAGATAACACAAGCAACAGCAGCAGCAGTGTGCTATAAAGTGCAAACACACAAAAGCTGTATATCTACTAATATATTTAGCAAATTGGTCGGTAAGGTATGTACTATGCATACCGTAAAATTTCTCTTTATAGACCTGCTTATTTTTCAAACTGGTAGTCAAAAGGGAGGCTTTAAATAGAGCCATGCTAAAGTCTTTCCCCACATGAACAGATGTACTTGTGGTTCATATATAGAGACATGCTAAATTTCCAAAATTCCATCTATTTCACTGTATTATAGTGAGATACTATGGCTACTAAATAAAGTTTTTACGGTATTTTATTATACATATTGGTTCTGTGCTAGTACACACACAGACACAGCCAGAAGGGAAATGAATGATGGGTAGGTTGTATGTGCAGAGGAAAGGGCTTTTCTTCCTCTGCGAACGGCGATGTTGTCTGCATGCGCTTCTAAATAAGAGCAATAATGTTGTGGGTTCAAGTTGGGAAAACAAGAAGAGAAATGTTTTCTTGAAGCAGGAGAACAAAAAAGGTCTTGAGAGAGAGAGGTAATTTTGGGAGGACAGACGGGAGGGAGGATGATGCTGGTTTTTGGAGGGATTTAAACTAGTGGAGAGGCAGATACGCCACACACACAAAGTGAAATGGAGCATTTGATGAGAGAGAGAGAAAAAAAAGTTTGGGGAAGAGGAAATTCCGGGATAAGGATGCGGGTAAGGAAGACACAGGCGGCAAAGAATTGAACGGGGAGGAGTAGTGAAGCAGTGCAGTGCCGTGTGGATTGTTGGATTGAAATTGATCGATTGATGTTGATGTTGTTGTGGCAGGGTATTGTTCACACGGAAGTGAAGAAATAGGGTAACGGTGGTCGGAGGAAGAGTCCAGTAAATGGAAGAATGAATGATATGGTGCTTTAGCAAAGAGAGAGAGCAGAGATTTTGAGGAACAAGAAAATCCTGGAAAAATGAAAATCCTCAGGTTTTTATTATTTTCTTCTAGAAAAGATCAATGCACGTGTGGGAGTGGAGGACGATGAGAATGAGTCTAAAAGGGGTCTTAAAAGAAGGGATACCGTGATCGTGAAGACGATAAAGGAGTGGGCTGATTTTTATTTTTGGTAGTTTAAAACGTAAGAAACAAGCAACCAACACATTTAAATTTTTTGACGGGGGATAGAGGAATAATTTCTTGGAATAATATCAGCTTTATTGCCATTGCCGGGTACTTCTTGTTTAAAAGTAAAGCAGAGCAACAGTACAGAGAGCTGTAAAGAAAGAAGAGACGTTGGGGGAAAAGAAACGGGATGTGTTCGTTTTGGCTAGTGATTTTCAGGGGATATCAAAACAAGAGACAAGAAAAGGGATTGAGGATCACGCTGGTCCTTAGTATTTACACGACGAAAGTACGTGTGGACCTCGAGGGAGGATGATTGATGGGAGTATGGGAATGGGAGTCCGAGAAAGCAAGATTATTAGAAATACGTTTAGCATAAAATAAGAGCAACTACACTAGTTACAGGATTGTTAAATTAGCCAATTTTAAAAAGATAGTTTTACCGGGCTACTGTCAATACTGTAAAATCATTGTCCAGGAAGATCTCACGCAGGTTTCCATATTTGCGTAGGTATTTCCATCCGTAGGTATGCGGGCATCCCTGCTGGAGTATCCCTGTTGGGCACGTCTTGAGCGACATACTATAGATATTGAGAGAATAAAAATGCTAAAGGCAGCAGCAGGGGCAACACCAGCAGTAAAATTAAGCGGAATTGATACGTTCACGTAAAAGTAGATATTTACTTTTGCTCCGATTCTGGTGTTTCTTTTGTTTTTCTTTTTGTGCACACATGGTCTGGACTCTGGATGAGTGAGCGAGTTCAAGAGAGAAATAAAAAACAAGGAGACCAAAAACTCGTGGGATTCTTTCAAAAGTGAAATCTTAGTTCTAGAGACAGCGCAAAAAATAGAGCTCAAGTGCTTGCGAGAAAACAACAGTATCATTTTATTACACTCACTGCTTTCTCTTAAAGTCAAGGGGAGCAAGTGAAAAAAAATCCCAGCGACTGTCCCTTGCCATTAAGTCCCGAAAGATTATTTCAAAACAAGAAAGATACACACAGACAAATAAATGACTGAGAGAGATAGCACATGCATGTACACACTTGACTGGAATTCACAACTTTGCTTCTTTTTCTTCTAAAAAGCGAAGTGGAAGGTGACCAAAATAATGATGCAGAATAAATAACAAGGAAGATGAAGCAGAGAGCTCTACCGCTCACCACCACACGCAACCGACCAGTCAAGAAAAAAGGCAGACTGTTAACCTGAAGAATAAGACGATGTTGAAGCTAGGGTGCGTTTTCTCAAGACAAATCTCCCTTTAATGCTGCCAATATACTTCCTCTTCGTTACTTACTTTATATTTGTCGGATGTATATACCCATAGGCTGCGGAACTGGGGGGATGGGGGGGTCAAATCCCCCCTGAAATTTTACTTTAACATTACAGATTAGGGAGCATAATACATACAGGGTAGGGTTGACCCCCCTCGACCGCCCCTGTTCCGCAGCCACTGTATATACCCACTTAATACTCTGGATTCAATGGTTATTCTCCTAGTAGTAGTGATGCTATCAAGGAACTTTTTAACGGTAAAAAATTGTGCGTTCTATCTAACTGGCATTGGTCATGTATCAGCTACCTACTTGGTATTCATTTCAGCTCGAGTAAGAGCTGCAGAAAACGAGAATCAAGTAGAGTTCGTGTGTATTATGTTCGTTGTCCGGTGTGACGTGCGTACGGACATGGCCCGTCCCAACCACGAAAAGAAGTAAGACGAGAAACAGAAAATGAATTTCAATTTAATATCATGACGACGCCAAATATGATGGTGACGGCGACGAAATATTTTACCGGTATAACTTATCCGATGATGCAAGTTGGATGTATTCTGTGCTGCTGCATATTGTACAGCAAGTTGCATGTATGAACAGTTTACTACGAAAAGATTGAAAAAATGAATAGTTTTTAAACGTTCGTGGAAATATGGCGGGATTGGGCACGTCAGGCGGTATGATAGTATTTTTACTGGGTGTCAAATTGTAACACGGAAAAACGACACTAGGTGTCAAACATAATATGCCGTCGTGAATGGTGAACGCCTCCAACATACCACCACAAATTACAAGATCAAATCACTCGGTTATGTTACTGTTATTATCATCTCTAAACTTTTTATGTTCTCGTGCCGTAATTATAATTATTAATACAGCACGAGGTCTTATAATTTGTCATATTCAATATATATAGTTTTCTGGATTCCTATGAGCTTTAGTATGTGAACGAATCACAAAAAAGAAGTAATTTTTGAGCCACAAATTTAATTCCATATTTGTCATATTTTGCATTTTAACGCCATAAAAACATATTTACATTCATATTTTGACTAAATGCGTGAATATTTTATGAATTTGTACAAAAATTCTTCATAGGTGTACTTTTTAATGCTATCTTACCATTCAGGTTTGACAAAGAAACATTAAGTTGCAATCTACAGTCTATAATTTAGCTTGAACATATTCTAGGCATGTGGATAATATTGCTTTAGCCAGTGCACTGGTCCTGGTCCCTGTGTTTCATTCAACATTACTGAAAAATATAATTTCAACGCCAACATAATTTTTATTGTCAATTTATTTACTAAATTTTTAAATAGATGGCAAATTACTTTGTGACTTTAAAATGAGGTCGAAATCGTGTCTTATAATTTTCTTATGCAGGTAGGTAAAAGAATTAGACATGCCCGAGAGAAAAAGGTTACAGCTGGAAGGAAACGGTATTTTTTGTAACGTAAGTACTCGGTTGTTATGAAAAACCTGTGAAGCAGTTTATACTAGACGGGGTTTTGAATCAGAACGAATTTCTCATTTTTGCAGCATACAAACACAAAATTTCAAAATCCAAAACCGTTTTTGAGTTATCGTCTGGGCGGACGGACAACGTGAAGTTAATAAGTGACTTGGGCACTTAAGTTGAACGAATTTCTCATTTTTGCAGCATACAAACACAAAATTTCAAAATCCAAAACCGTTTTTGAGTTATCGTCTGGGCGGACGGACAACGTGAAGTTAATAAGTGACTTGGACACTTAAGTAACAAATTATTAAGAAGCGAATGCTTCTTATTACGATCAGATTGTCCGTCCATCGTCCATCCCTCTGTTAGTCTGTCCGTCTGTGCGATATCTCGAGAACGAAAAAGGAAATTTGAAATTATGTTTATTTTCGCCAGTCGCTAGTTGTGGTGTCCGAATTTCTGAGGTCAATGGTATGGTTAATCACAACCCGTTAAAATAAAAGGGTGTTAGTTCGATTTTTTTACACTTTGAAACAGCATATCTCTGTACCCAATGATCCGATCTGGTCTAAATTTTAAACACATGTACCCTGTGACCTCTTTTAAAGGTGTTTAAAAGGTTGACCCCCTCACTATGCTCCAGGGTACAAAGATTAATCTAAGAAAACCTTTTTCGTGGTGGCAACCGTTTTTTAAATTTTGCTCCTGGCGCCCTCTGTTTGCTTTATAAGGTCTAGAGGGCGCCAGGAGCAAAATTTTAAAAAACGGTTGCCACCATGTTAATCAGCGTTGTTGAAACTATCAAATACCTAATTTTGAGCCAATTCTGACGTTTTTTATTTTCCCGCCTTTTTGGCCTGTAGGGGGCGCCAGGAGCAAAATTTTAAAAAACGGTTGCCACCATGTTAATTCTAGAGGGCGCCAGGAGCAAAATTTTAAAAAACGGTTGCCACCATGTTAATCAGCGTTGTTGAAACTATCAAATACCCAATTTTGAGCCAATTCTGACGACTTTTTATTTCCCGCCTTTTTTGGCCTATAGGCGGCGCTACAGTCAATAAAGTTCTCATATTATTACAGATTCGTAATCAGCGCATCAAAATGTATCACCCTACCAATTTTCAGCTAAATTGGAGACAAAAAGTTTTTGACATGAAGCTGCACAGATAAAGTAAAACCCCCTTTACTATTCACTACACAGAAACTTATGCACTAGAAACTAAATATAGTACCAGCCATACAAAGCCCATAGTATTTACTTCTTGTTCATATTTTTAAATGGTATTATCCAATGCAGTCGCAGCAATGCAAAGCAATCTAGAGATAAAGTTACTACGAGCAGGCTACGCTACTTGAGAATGTATAAATTTGTTCAGTCGTGTCAGATCCCTATTCTATCCCTACTGTACAACACAGCTGAACGTTAGGTGTATAGTATAGTGTGTATGTAATGTTTTCTTATCAATTCTTGCAATGGCCAATGGGAATAGTTTTTAGTAGTGTGTATACCAACCCTGCAGAATCTGTCCGAGCGCGCGAGCCTCGCTTGCGAACAGCCAGGGCCCTCTAATATAGGTACGTAATGCATAGGCTGCGGAACACGAGGCAGATTCTGCACGGTTGGTGTTTACTTGTTGGGCCATGGGCACAGTGCGAGTGCAGTGCATAGTATGCACTGCATTCTTCCCAATTATTAATTGACATCGTCACTTATTAACTTTACGATGTCTGTCTGTCTGTCCGTCCGATAACTCAAAAATGGTTTCGAATTTTGAGATTCTGTTTTCGCCAATTGGTTTCTCATCCCAGAGAAACCAAAAAGCATTTAAATCATTATTCTTAAATTGTATACTGGTTTCCGGCTTATTTGATCCAAGATGGATAATTAACCCATAAAATATATTTTCCGAAGTTTCAAAAAGCATTAAAAGCATTTAAAAGCATTTTGGCATTCAAAAAGCATGTTGGCCTTATATTAGCATTTAAAAGTCTTTTATACTGTAAATAACGACACTAGTGCTTTAAAAATTTGTTAAATATTACTTTAAAACCCAAATTTGAGTCCTTGGTAACATTCAGTTGCCAGTTCCAACTATTTTTAAGCCCAACACACATCTTTTGACATAATGAAAGGCAAAAAAACATAATAGGAAAATTGGAGTTCGTAAAGAATAAAATCAGAAATTTGGATTTTTACTTTGGGAAAGTTCAGGTTTTACAGCATATTTTATTAAAAAATTACGATAAAAAATAAACGCATTTAAAAGCATTTTCAAGAAATCGTAAAAGCATTTTCAGAATGCAAATAAAAGCATTTGAATTGTTTCTCTGCTCATCACTAAGGCTCCCCTCAGAATGATTTTGGGGTTTCCTGGTGAAGCCATGTGGCGCCCACAAGGTCTTCAAAAAGATCACTAGTCAGTGGTAACTCGGGAACGGTTAGGAATTTTGAAGTTCTGTTTTCACTAGTAGATACCTCATGTACTGAACGCTGTCTCAAGTCATTTTGAAGCTTCAGGATAACGCAATGGCCATAGGCCAGAAAGGTCCCTCAGTGGTAACTCAGTAAAAGTTAAGAATTTTGAGATTCTGCTTTCGCCAATCGGTTTCTCATCCCTAAGGCTCCCCTGGGAATGATTTTGGGGTTTACATTTCAACGAGGTCAAAGGTCACGTAGGTGTATCTCTGATATTCATAGGATGATTTACATCAAACTTTGTATACAGGTATGGTCTCATCTATATGTAGACAAAAGTTGACGCCCTAGATCGACGGGGTCAAAGGTCACTTAGGTGTATTGGTGGAATTTATAGGATGATTTTCACCGAACTCTGTTATGGCCTCCTCTAAAAGTGGTCAGAAGTTTGACCTTGTAGGTCAAAGGGGTCAAATGTCATATTTGTGTTGGTCACTTATTGGATATTTACGTCATTGCGTCACTTCGCTACAATTAATTTGGAGGTTTATTAAACGTGCTTTAGTGTATTTACGAAGTGCATGTTTTAGTTAGTTTATACACCAATCAATGCTATGCTATACATGCAATAGCTACCATTCTTCTTTCTTCTGGTTGACTATTGTAAATCTTGTCTTACTGATTTTCTTTTTTACCTTCCCGATGACCCGATCTATTCATCCAAAACCTTTTATTATCAACAGCACATCGTCATTGTCAATATTATAATATTCAATACATACAAATTCTATTTCAAACTTGCTACTTTATCCCATCTTCACGTCATATTCTTTCGTTTATACTAACCAAAAATCTATCCAAAATTATTGTCAGTTATCGGATATGTAGTTTAAAATAATAGTAATCTTGTGCTAAACCAAAAACTTAATGTATTTTTATTTTGTTTCTTATCGTGATCAAGAAAAAAGTGTATATGTTTACAACATTGAATAATAATATTGTCCTACTGCTGGCAGTGCTGGCGCCTGTCGTCGTGGGTCTTGATGATCAGATGGCTGATTTGATTTACAGTTGATAGTGCAATTAGGTTGTTCAAAATAGAATTAACAGTAAAAATTTTCCCCTGATAAACGCACCCAGTTTGTGACAACTGACTAGTTGGGCTTACAATTTTTTGCAACAATTATCAATATATTTGAAGTTGGACACGGCTGCAGAACTTGCATGTGTTCTCCTAGAAAAAAAAACTAAAAATCCGATGTTCTCCCAACAATATTTGCAAATGTGGTCATTTAGCCGCAATAATAGTTTATCACACTGTCAATTTGGCCCNCTCCTAGTCTCACTAGGTTTTTAGAACAAGTTCTGCAGCCGTGAAGTTGGACTTACCAAGAAATTACTAAAATCATACTTCACATGGGCTAGTTGAGTTGTTCGTGATCGTGTAGTGGAAATCAGTAGATAAACAATTTAAGCTGATTTGGCATGACCATGAGATATCCAGAGTCTTTGTTTTTCAGTTTTTGGTAATTTATACCTTTGGTGGTGAATGTTATAACGGATCTTACATCTTGATTTTTACCATATCCGAAGAAAAAAATCCCCTGTAAGCCTAAAAATATTCTGATTTGAAGGTTAACTTAACTAAAAGACAAAATTGTTGGCACATTCGTCGTAGCAAGTTAGCATTCTGTAACATTTGCAAATCGGTCATTTTTATTCATATGTAATTTAAAATAGGTGATGGTGATTCGTTGTGTTTTTGTCCTTTGCTTAATTATTTAGACGCGTGGCGTAAATTTTCCAATGCCGTTTTGTAAAATTCCCGGGGCAGATTGTTGAGATTTTCAATAGATTTGATGCAGTTTTCAATTTCAACTTGTATGAAATAAAAATACATTTTAAAGTTTATTCCGTATATAGTAATTGTCTTCGCAATCCGAATGTATTTAATGATGTAGTTAAAATTAACCGAACTCCTGAGTCAGGGGCCCTGACGGTTTTATTTACCAGCAAAAATATTACCGTTTGCAAATATAAATATAATATTGTAATTATCGTTCATTAAATTACGCAGCACAGCAACTTTTTTCTTGTGCGCAGGGTCGAAAAGCCTTATATGGCTTCGTAAGTTCTCAATGTCACATTTAAAATGATTAACACTGAAATAAGTTTTTTGAGTTCACAAAAGTTACGTTAGCCTATATATTCAAATTTAATTGTAGTTGTTCGTTCAACCTGCGTATTATTTCTATTATTTTTTTAATAAATTGATAGATGTTAAATATCGCTCGTATTCATTTTTAGTTGCGACAACTCAAATGATCTCATTCTACCGGGAGTTCAAGCTTGCGACACATCCATTGCCAAGGATTAAAGTTGTGACACAGAAGAAATGAGGTATATACTTATACAATACAACACCAGTATAAGCAGTAGTAAAAATCAGCTACCTAACCTATGCACTATAGTTCGCATCTCGCATGATATTTTGCTTTCTTGTTAGTATGATGCCTGAATCCTGAAATCTCAACTGATCAAATAGTTTAACACAGTACAGTGTTTATTAGTGTTTATGTTCACCGTTTTTATGCCACTCGTTTGGGTGGTTGGGAGGGAGTAAGAAGGAATTCAAGTGTTTCTATAAACTGTTAATGGAGTGGTCTGTGGTGATTGTTGATACACACACACCATTAAAGGTATTCCTGAATGAATGATGCTTAGTTTGTGAAACTTTTATGAACAAGTAACAACTAGAAAGTTTCAAAATATTAGTTAATTTTTAATTTACATTATTAAATTTTCCCATCTAGTATTCAATTACAATACTATTGTAAGGTTTCTGGTTTTTTATCTTGTAATAAGCCGTTCTGTAATTTCTTCGAGCACTATACATACACCTTGGAAGTTCAAGAATATTACGAAGATTCAACACAACGTACGATGATGATAATGATGTACTGATTATTTTGCAAACCTCGAACCAGTGTTCCATGGTCGTCGTAGATTCCATTTTCGTAATATACTTGGACTTTTCGAGATACTGCGACCCAATTATACCCTTATGAACTCATGGATGACCTATTACTATTATCTACTTGATTCTAAGCGTGAATTAAGCAAAGCTTGGTACCGCCTCACTCTCCCTTTTCCTACTAACCTTTCCAAAAGCTTAATGGTGCAATTCTCTTCGACTAGTAAAATGCTAAAATAGCGTGGTAGTATGTGCCCTATTCACTGACTATTTTTAAAGGTAATAATTTTTCTTATAGTGGGCGAGTAGATCAAGCTGCCGAACGTGAAAACCGAGCTAGAGAACGTGATCGAAATCGAGACGCACTGTTAATCAACGTTTTAAGGCAACACGCCCAAAATCGAGTCGAAAGGGAGAGAATACATATAGCGAACGTAAGTGTAATGGCGCGTGACGAGCACAGGCAGCTCGCCCGTAACGGCGATAACCCCGGAACATCCAGAGGCAATTTGCCCCTGAAAAGAAAATGCCTTAACTACGGACCGGACAGTGTAGAGACTTGGGCTAATACGGAGGTACTTGCCGCAACAGACTACTAAATACTCATGTCTTAAAACAAAAAATGATTTTACAAATTTTTTGTCGACTAGATCGAACAAGAGACCTTCGCATTTTTATGGAATTTAAGAAGTTATTCAGCTTTTAGTGGGTCAGAAGAAGTCAAATCTCCAGTATTTCGTGGTGGCCCCAAAAGCAACCACAGTTGGTATGTAGTTAAAATCAAGTCGACATTTAAAAAAAATTAAAAGTGGTGTATCATTTATATAAAGTAATATATAATATATTTAGGCAACTCAAGATGTGTCCCAAGAAAAAATCAGAAGAACAGGAATATTTTTCTGTTCATTTAATTCTCACTGGGTTTGGTGACGGCGATACATCTCAAAATCGCAAAATCAAAGTAAGATTTCAGATTAGTATCCTGGATGCAGAGGGACGACCAGGGAAGCAGGCTGGTACGTTTTGTATTTTACTTATAAGAAAAGCTTCTACTTCCGTGAATAGTAACAGTATGTAAATATAGTTGTTACTTTTACTTCTAAATTTAGGGAGTTCCGGGATGAACGTATGCGAATTTAAGAAACTTTCGGTGTGGGGCTATGACAAATTTATTTTGTCAAATGATTTAGTATCCCCTACACGTCGTCTTGTAGAAGACGACGCGCTGAAAATACACTGTAGAGTTTGGATTGAAGGTGATCTAAAGCACAAAATTTGTAACGGAGGTGCCGCTAAACGAAGCTTGCCAGAAGATGAGAAGGCAAAAAAAAGAAAAGATCGTTTAGCTAACGATTTTGGAAAATTGTTTAAGGATTCTTTGTTGACCGATATAGCAATTAGCACGGCAAAAAACACATTCATGGCGCATAAAGCGGTTTTATCGGGTATATTAATAATATTATGAACATTAGTATATGTAAATGTACCACAAGTCTCGTCTGTAACATTAACAGAAATCTTTCGAATTTTAGCAAGAAGCTCCGTATTTGCAGCCATGTTTACTACAAACATGGTGGAAAAGGAATATAATACAGTTGAAATACCAGATTTCGATGACGAAGTTGTAAAGGGAATGTTGGAATATCTATACACAGGAGAGACGGATCTACTGGCGGAACGGGCCCCCGACCTTTTACAGGTAGCTGAAAAGTACGATTTGGCCGGTTTGAAAGAAGATTGTGAGTACGCAATAGCTGACAATCTAAATGTTGAAAATGCAGCCGAAATTTTAGTTATGGCACATCTGTACAATGCCAACCTTCTCAAACCTCGAGTTATTGATTACATCAATTGGTAAGTTCATATCATGATGTTTTAGCATGTTCATTTTATGGCTAGATAGGCATTTCATGTTTTGTATAATCCAATGATAAGTAATATTCACTATTGGTCTCTTTGTTCATTTATAGTAACAAAGAAGATGTACGCAAAACTAAATCCTTTTTGAAAGTGACAGAGGCGCACGCAAACGTTTTTGTTGATCTTTACTTGTCCCAGTAGAACATTTTGTCTCTGGAATATTCATTAACTTTGTAAATACCACTGTAAGTTATAAATGTTAAGTACATCGTTCAGGTAAATTGTTTCTTTTGACGTGGGAAATTTTCGTGTCTCTTTCTAAGAAAATTATCGCAACTTCCGTCATTAATTAATGCTTCAATATTCTCTGTAAGTGCTTTTGTATGTAAGACATAGAATAGGGATGTACAAACAAAAGTAAAAACGGTATAATAGGATAAAAAATGCATGGATGTGATTGCAAATATGTGCCCGAATAAAACACGAAATTGATGAAAGTTGTAACTGATGAAAAATTGGCTGTACTTGTGTTGAATTTATTACACCGATGAATCTAGATTCATTGGAGTATTGAGATAAGCGTGTTTGCCTGTGTCCGTTTCTCATCACTTTACAAGCCAGACGCTTCAACTGAAGGAGTTTACATTGCCATTATTAAGTGACAAAGCCACTTATTAACTTTACATTGTCTGTCCGTCTGTTTGTACGATAACTCTAAAACGGTTTCCATTTTTAAATTCTGGTTTCACTAATCGATTCCTCACATTCCTAATCCCTAAGCCTCTTCGGCAATGATTTTGGAGTTTCCACGTCAACGAGTTCAAAGGTCAAGTAGGTGTATCTCTGCTTATTTGTGGGGCGATTTTCACCAAACTTTGTATATAAGTAATTTATGGCCTGCGTTATAAGATGACAATAGCTTGACCCCTTAGGTCAACGCGATCAGGATCACGTAGATATATCTCTGATATTTTTGGATTGGATGGAGGTAAGGGTTTGGAGGATTTCTTGAACACAAATCAAGTGATTAATTCGTCACTTTGATACTATTATTTTGTAGGTTTATTATCAGGTAAGTCACTGACGAGTTGACGCTAGTGTCCACGTATGCACATTCGCACGTGCTGAAAAATGCCTACTTCATTAAGCTGATAATTTGTACGTTAGGCATGATAGACATTAATCACTATTATTAATTTTCAAATTAAATTTTTCATCACGAATATGTATAGTCAATAATATTCATTCAATAGTTAATGCAATTCAACAGCTCTCCGTGTTAGTATTAATTTTCGAAATAAATGATAAAATTCGACAATCAATTCAGCATTATACCATGGCACGACTGAATATAATATTCTTTTTATTGAATAAAAACGCTCATTACAAGGTATGACTTGTTCATAGATGTCTCTATTACATATATTTATATTTAACTGGAAACACAACAAATGAAATTGTTACCCTATGACATTAGTAAAAATTAAGAGTGAGTACTGACACCGTGTTTGATGGGTAACTCACTGCCAGCATCATATTAATTAATTCATAAGTTGCTTATTCATATGGATTGTTGTTATTGTTCTTAGTCATGATTCAATAAAGTGTGTCTATATACATAGGCATGTAAGTAAATATTAGTAAGTTTGTTTTAATATTACGGATTTAATTTAACATTTTTAAATATGAGAATCGAGATAGGTCTATGCAGTATTTATTTCGTTTTTACCATAAAATAACAATTCAGAGAGCTTTATAAGCTAATAAAGCTGTGCAATATGAAATTAAGTTAACTCCTGTCTCAAAATTTATAAGCACATGGCACAAAAGGTTGCTTGTAATATCTATAAGATAGATAATGCTAATGGTTTAGTAAAAAATTAAATAATGTTTGCCAACTTCTTTCACAGAAATCTTGTACAAACGAATCAACATTTACACAACATTACATTTCAACACTCATAAAACTAGCAAATATGACAATTTTCATCCGTCAACATGTATCGGCGACTGCAATATGTATAAGGTATATAATGTTTATTTTCCTCGTTGTCTTTCGTTAAATACAGTTTACACTATAATGTAGGTCTAAGTGGAATTTTTTATACAATGCTCGTTGTTTTTTTCTATAAAACTTTTACAATAACAACTATAATCACAAACATTTACTATACATTAAAGAGCAGCAAGGTTGTAAGCAAGAAACAATAATTTATTTAAACATAATCAAATTATATAGTAAGCTTTGCATTCACTTTATTTCTTAAATATTATATCTGCATCTACTTAAGTTACGTTTACTGTCAAACGCTTTATTAGCGGAGTCCGATAGAACTATTTTTCATTTGTTAGAACACTTACTTTTTCCTAATCTACATGACTAAATTGAAAGTATTCACATAAAACTTTCTAATTTTTTCTGCGCTTTTCTTAACATTATTTACAGATAAAAGTAGGAATAAATAGTCAACAGTAACAGTCGCGTTATAAATAAAAGTTATCTTTTATCTTTACTTCTTAGGGCATATACATTAATTTGGAACCTTCTCTGGAAATCGGATTCGGTTAAAACTCTCATTGAAATTTGTTTAAGATCTTGACAGGACGTTCTGTAATGGGTATGCATGAGTTGTCGCTCTCCAAGAACAGGCCGAGAGGCGAGCGGAATTTATCATGCAATGTGTTCACTGTATTCTGTTATGCTGCTGCCGCTGGCGTAGTCTCTGAAAGCTTATCTTGTACCATCGCCTTCCAGTCAAATACCTCTCCTCCACAACCTCACTTGCAAGTTGCAACGCTTCTCTCCATTCTGTAAAACTTTAATTTATACAATTTGTAGATGCGTCTCATGATCTCGGATTTCTGTAAGCGTTTTTTTCACTCTCAAGGCCGACAAACGGACTTGGGGAGACTTATGCCAGCACTCTCTAATGATTTTCGAAAGTTCTCTCAAGAACTGAAATTAAGAGGACAAAACAACATTAGGAATGAAATTGAAATAATTTTAGACATGACATGAATAATATGACATTTGTTCCACATCAACATATTATGTATAAGCAAAATGTATTAGGTTTCGTTTAATGTTTCCAGATTCTTACTTTTGACTTATTCCATCTCGCTGGTATTTCAGGCCTCAAACAGTGGTCACATACGACCTTTTTCATGTCTTCAAACGATGGATCTGAGGGAACACATTCATTGTATGGAATATCGTAATCTTCGCATTCTAGCTTTTCATTTCCAGCGTCAGTTAAGCATCTAGTATGACACAAAAAACACAATATTGATTTTACAAATTGGTGAGCCCTTGTTTCTTTAAATTATATCTCTTATTATTAGACAACGTAACGCGTTAAGTTTATTCGCGTACTGTTTAATATTCGGTATTACATCGACTCCTTTCTCACCACTGAAATGAACAAAAGTTGTGTCACCTCATCAATAATATTTATCATCCCATAAACTGAACCTTTGCAGACGTCAAAAAATATTCAATTAGCAAAAATATTACCTGACGGAGCATACAGCGAGACCAAAATCAGCTATGCAAGCTTCTCCGTTGGTTTTCACTAAAATATTCTTGCTTTTTATGTCCCTGTGCGAGATTCCCGGTTTAAATGGTTTCCCCTCGACTTCCAGATGTAAATGACATAACCCAGAAACGGCAGATAATACTAGCCTCATTGCATCGTCTGTGGAGATTCAGACAAGGTGGTTTTTGACAAAATTTCCAAATCTTTTGCGTTAATGTTAATGAAAAAATGTATTATTACAAGCTTACGATCTGATAGGGTGTAATGCTGCAAGTAGTCATACAAAGATCCCTTCGGGTGAAAGTCGGTCACAATTATCATCTGAGTCATGCTATCTTTCGAATGAATATCCCACGCCAACGACACTGTTATAAAAATTTAAAGTTACATATATTTGTCAGGTGTCAACGTACCAAATGTTAACTTGTATTAAACTATTGAGTTTAACTTGTTAAATTTGAACAGTGATTGCTTACCTAGAATATTAGGGTGTTTCATGAGGGCTTGCTTGTAAATTTGTTGTTCTCTCCACCAAGACGCTTCTTCTGAAGTATTAATAGACTTGACAGCAACATACGTCCCTTTCCACTCTCCCAAATACACTTCTCCGAATTTTCCTTTTCCAATTCGTTGCTTCAATGTGATTTGCTTTCCAATGGTTCTTTGTACAAGCAAGGGCATTCCAGATCCAGAACCAGACGACTGATCTATGCTTAAGAACGGGTCCTTTGAGGGTGTGCAGTTAAGTAAAAATGACTTATTGCTATCTGTTTCATGAAGGTATTTCAGACTCTTTTCCCTCGCTCGGTATCTAAACGTAATAAAGTTAAAACCACATGTTTAAATTATGTTTTAAGGTACGCATCCGCGTTAGTGTATATGTAGCTAGTCACTAATATATAGTTGTATTATCTGTAACTCACTTGCATACTATATACAGGACAATGAGAAAAGTAAGGAGAAGTAATGACACAATCGCAGTCAACATTAGCTGCAGGAGAAAGTAGTCTGTCGGTGTGGTAGTGTATGGAGGAAATGGTTCGCTGTAATTGCTTGGCTGTTGAAATAAAAAAAACTTTTAGAATTCAAGTAGTGGTAATTATTACATATTGTACATAGGTTTGTATAACAATCCCACATTTTCGCCATTCCTGTCACCTGTCATTGGCTTTAAAATATATATCACAAGGACACACAAATATTTTTCAAATAATGTTTATCGTTTATGCATTGTTTCAGTCGACTTACTTTATACATCGGCCTGAGATTTTCATTGCAAAGGTTATCATCATCACAACAAGCTATTGATGTTGGTATACTGTGATCGACAAGCTGTCCTTTGCATTGAAGAAAGGTTGGATCTCCAGGTGCGAAGCATCCATAGCTGTACTCTGGTTCTAAAATTCCAGTATCTGGATTGTACGTCTCCTCCACCGCTGCAAAACATTTTCCACCATGTGGAACCTCGCAAATGTTTGTGTTCAGTGCATTAGGAGGACAATGATGATGACAGTAACACTGAAGTCTTGGGAGTTCCATGATTATTACTTATTTCACTTATTTTAGAATTATTAACTCTGCGCCGTGGCTACTCAGAACGTCACTCTATCTCCATGTAGGTGAAAGTCCTTCTCCTCTTTGTAAAAAACGAGTGTCTCTTTTATTTCTATTTTATCATCCACCAATTTTTATTCACTTTTAACTGTTAAGGCATTGTTCACTGAGAAGTCTTTATGGTGGAAATAGCGTCGTACCAAGAACATCTTCAATCATCTTCTTGCTTCATCTGAAAAAACAAAAACGGTTTTTACTAACTTCGTGCTTTGGTCACAGTTGACAGTTTTCATAGCACTTCTAAATTTACAACAACATTTTGTCAAAATCTTTACAAACCTTAAGACGGATAATATGCATTGATACAAGAGTTTTTGTTTATTTTGAATATGACATATCTTTGTTAAGCCATGATTATACAACTCTGATCGTAATATACATTCGTTTTTCATTTAAAATTGAAAAAATGTTTTCAGGTCTGACTGTCTTTGACACTAACCAAACTTCATAATGTCAAACAATGCGTACTGAAGTACATCCCAAGTTTGAGTATCTGTTATTTACACAAGAAAGTAAATAAAAATGACTTATCAGCTCACTATCACCACTGCCACTACACAATGTTTTTTGTGTGTGTCTAATTATTCTTCTTCACTTTTACACACAACTAATGATAAAGACGAAGGAAGACACACGGCTTCTGTTGAAAGTTTATTCACATGAAAATCTGGCGATGTGTACTCCTCACAAGTTCACATGCATCTGACAAGTTTGGTGTTTGGGCTCCTGGACATTATTAGGCAATCTATGGAATTATATGATTGTTAGCTAATATCTGTCTGTGTGAAGTGTAAATGTGACGAAGGAGGGTGAGAGACCACGACCACCACATGCATGCACCAAAGCTAAAACTGGTATGTGTCAGTAGGTAAAGGTAACAGCAACATCACTAAACATCACACGTATTCATGTAGCAGTCTGCTAACACTAACACGTACATCGGTTTTAAGCAAAAGGTTATTTCATGCATGCATTGCATACCCTATACTCTTTAAAAGAAAAAGGGACGAATAAGGGATTTTCATGCTTGAAAATCGACCCTGTTCACAACAGTTTTTCTTCGATTTTGTGTCTTGCTCTTTAAAGCTGTATACCAATGTTATTATAAAAATTACAATATTGTATTGCTAGATAAAGATCTGTTTCACTGAAGCGTTGCCTTGTATAACGTTATAGCTCGACTTTCTTCTACATGTTGGATCTGTAACTCTTGCCACACATGTAACACTTCTTTAATCAACTATGATGATCAACTGTCCCAGCCAACTTGGAGACCCACTACTGCGTCATTGTACCTGGTTCTGGTTGTAAACTACACAGGACGTCGGTGGTACAAAAAATGTCCAATGACTCGAAGGCGCACATATAAAAGACCTTGGTTTCATGTACGCAGCATCCATCCACTGCAGCTTGACTTTCTCGGTGTGATGCTCATCACAGAACGACATGAGATGAGACTAACTGTCTGTTAGGCAAACTAACAGAAGAGCAAATGTGGGACAAAAAATAATTGAAACCGAAATCTATTTTTGCTCTTTTGCTATCTTTATAAGAACTATGCAGGTGTGTGTTATACAACTATGATTATAAAGTTGAACAATGAGCAGGTTTCATACTGTTTTATTAAAGAAACTACATACAATGAACATCCGTTTTGTTAGATTCCTCGTAACTTAAGAAAGTATTTAAGTAATTTATTTGGAATGTAATTTTGTAGTTCATAATATGGAGTACAACACAATCATAATTCACTACACATTCCTCCATAAGCATTTTTATTATTGATGTTCATTTGTTGTTACACCGTAGACGACGACGGGCAAGTATGTAACTGTTTCCATTTAAAGTATGGCAGGGCACCTAAACCTCCTATTCGTGTTTGTGAATCACGCACACGTATTTAGGGCGATGTAGTAATACTAATAAATGCATTCTCTCTACAATTACAAATGTGCAAGTGTTTCTGACATTGCAAGGTTAATAGAGTTCCTCTTGATTTGGTTTAATCATACAAGGTTGCAATGAGCTGAGACAATACAATAGTGTGTCACTTATGAGACCCTCCCATTCGAGTTTTTCATAAAAATATGTCATGCATGAGCGGACTACTACCATTGTAAAGGATACAGAAGAACAAAATATTTGTTCCTTGTTGTAATACAAGAACAAAATGGGTTTTTCATTATTGCCTCTTCATTGTACCCCAAGACCATAATCCAAGACCGTACTGTATTTAGATCGTAATGGTTATGCTTTTCCTTCATTTGTCTGAGCAACGATGGCCAAATACTATGATATTGAATGAATAACGTGAGTATATGCATGTCCAAATTATAATTGAAAAATGGCAACACTAGCAAACTTGAAATATACCTATGAAATATATAGAAAAATAAAGAAAAGTGTTTTATGTTACTTGTTACAAGTACAGTGATTTCAAAAAAAGAAAACATACGTACAAATTGAAAATCCCTTTT
>JAHZNB010002571.1:0-13028 GCA_027744295.1 Callyntrura guangdongensis | reverse complement strand
AATAATTATTCATTATTATGCTTGTCCATTTTGAAATAACAATATTGCAATTTGACTTGAGATAACTTTTTATTGACAATGCTAACAATTTTTAAATTGAAGGGACAATGCATGTATGTCACATTATAAGATTATTATAATGCGGATGATGATTGATGATAATATATAAATAAAGTAATCGGCAATCGGACGACGATGGTTTTATGTAGTATTGGTATAACGTCACAAGGTGTGGCCTGAACACGAAGGTATGGTGGAAATGGCAATCTGGAATTTTATTATAGTGACTACATTCAACAACGAAGCACCTGTGATAAGTTTGATAAATCTAGTCTTTGTTCATTTTTGTAATTCAACAAGAAGCAGACCAAAAAACTCGATCATAAATCACAACTCACCACCATACAAGCAGAGAGGAGCGACAACATACACTCTGGTTCAATTGTATTCAGCGCACGCCATCTTTTATCCATTTACACGATCCGTTATACAGTGTAATTACACGGAGTCTGCTGGAAAGTTGAAATAAGCTGGTGATTCTATATTATGTTTGTTAGATCCCGCCACCCAGCCCATTTTAAACTTTGCTTTCAGTTGAAGATACAACACAAATGTTTCGAAAACCTATTTCACATACTAGCATAAGCTTTCCTGAGCTGTGGCTGAACAAAGCCTGAACGCGTCTTGTGGATGAGTACACAGACTACTACAGACGTACTCACAGCAACACAACTATGTCTCTTTTTCTACAAGGGATTTACTGAGTTGAAACGTCCGGTTGTCAAAGATGTGTACACAGACTACTACAGACGTACTCACAGCCACACAACTATTTCTCTTTTTCTACAAGGGATTTACTGAGTTGAAACGTCCGGTTGTCAAAGATGATTTTAGAACCATATTTTTTGTATCTTACTTCGTTTATGTATCAGTGAAAGTAATAGTAAAGTAAAAAATATGACAATTCTGGGAATCTTATTGATAAGAGTTCAGTTCAGGGTATAATTAATATTTTGTGTATGCGAAAATGAAAAACTTTATGTGGCTCATTGCTCTTATCATAAGAGTCTTATGGGACATGTCTATCTATATGAATTTACATAATTCGTCTCTATTTGTTCCATTACATGATTACAGAGAGACTGTATTGAATTTCTTGCACATCGCTGTACTCTCTCTCACACACTACACTACACAAACACATACATCGTGTAATCTATTCTCACTCTCCTGTTGGACGAATGGGATTTTATCCAATTATTCTGTTCTAAAAGTTCCCTATATAAATACATTATCATTGGATTACTGCCACTGTCGGTAAAATAATACAACTTATGATTACATTAAAAACGTGTACAAAATAACAACGATGCTGAATATGTTGTACCTAACAAATATGTGACAAGACATTGCGCGTCGTCACTATTCACCTTTTCACCCTTGACGGAAAAATGCGTTACATGATAATCTGCAACATTTCATTATCATCACCAAACCATACCGTCGACTATCTACATTTTTGTGTGCGTTTTAGATAAACCCAACCAAGGAGAAAATAAATTTGTGTCATTGGTATTGATCATCATTATCATCAATATCATCATAAATAACCCTCATATTGGATTCTCTATGTACTCCGAGCGGATAGCTTTTAGTAATCTCTTTCGTCCTTTGCTGATTCCCAGACATGATTCACTCCCTTCCTGTTCATGTGAGTGTAAATGAAGTAACGTCTTGTTTAAATCTTTCAAAAATAGCAACAACGTAGGTGGTGGGAAGAAAAAGATATTGTTTGCGTTGTTGTACATTACTGTTTTTATTTACAAAGCAAAGGCCATGGATGAGGGTGGTAGACTCAGTAAAAACCTTTAAATGTAAATAAAGTATTCCAGTCAGGAACGAGGGGTGAGAAATAAAACGAGGGAAAATGTGCGTCTTTTCTTTACTCGCACAACTTTTTTGTTACTTTTTTTAACCCTCGCGGTTGAATGTATGAACTTGCAATGAATAAAATAGAGTAATGCTACAAAAAGGTACGTGCCTCAACTTTGAACTTTCATTATGACGAACCACGAAAAATCCTCTGGCTCCTTCCTTCGTTATATTTTCTGAAATTGATCCACACAGTGGAGAAAATCCTTATCCTCACTTTGGTATATGTGCGTGGCAATGACGATGATGATGACTTCATCCGAACAGTAGCCCGTATTTTATTTCTAAACGAGGGACCTTGTTAATAAGGCATTTTTTCTTTGGGTGGTGCACCCTCTCTTTCACAGCACAAACCCTCCGCTTCCCCCTCTCTTTAGACACCCGCTTCGCTTACTTAACAAATACATTATTATTTCGAACGAATGCGGAATGGGGTTTTCGTGTCCAAGTTTAGTAGTTTGTTCTCCCGTGGACGTAAAGCTCGACGGATTTTCCTTTGCTCTACTCCGGACTTATCCACTTAAGTAAAAGTTCAAAGCATTGTACGTTTGCTGTGCACATAATTCTTAAGAAAAACTGAAAACGTACAAGGGAAAGTTGTATACTTTACCTACTACCTCATTTACAAAGGCTATAGGGGCAATTGGCGACGACAGCGTCTCATTCAGCTGACGTCAACATCTGGTGGCTATTTTGTTTATTTATGATATTCACTCGTTGTTCTGGGTTGTTTGAAAAATGTAATATATCAACGGAATTATTCTGTTTTTGCAATTTTCAAGTCTAGCCTTTTTGGTGCTGTTATGGTGGTCAATTATAATGTTATGATTATGATGGTTATGGATTCCACAACGGTAGTAACTTTACATGCATTGACTGTATTGTAACATGTGTGACTATCTATGAAAACAATATGCAGGGTGTGTTGATAGTTGAACTTTAGTATCGTCGTACGCAGACAGAATGACATCAGAAATCGTGCTTCAATTTTGCAGTACGTAAACCCTACTCAACAATTCTACCCTACGTCCGGTTCTCCAAGTCTGACCCCTGGAAAGATACTGCTACAGCATATTGAAATACCATATTGAAATGCGTAAAAACTTTTCTTCTTTTACAAAATTACGTTTTTCTTGTTTCAGGATGGACATTTCAGTCTAAAAAGCAATAACACTCCACAAAATTCTTTTTCACTGTAGCCTTGCTTGACCACTCTCTCCGTTAAAAGTCCGGTCACCGGTCAGTTCAAAATTTTGTTTGAAGAAACATAAATTCATATGTATAGCTTGTAGGCGAAAGGAATCTTTCTTCAGATCTTTAAGAATCGAACATAAAAACAAATTCTTTCAAAGACATCCCGTGTCAAATAGATATTGGATTTTTTTAAACAAACTGACAATGCGTATCCACATCCATGATGCATTTTTCTTTATACATACATTTGCTTGAAAAGTGAAGAAATATTTTATGTTGCTTAAAGAAAATACTGAAGTAAAAGAAGGGATGAAAAGGGAAAATATAACCTTGTTCCCTTTTTCGCGTGTGCCAACTCAATAATACACAATGAACACACTACACAAGTAATTTGTATTTTCCTTCATTGTTTAATAATGGTTTCAGACTACAATGGTTTCCAAAAAATACTGCATTTTAAGCTGCCTTGGATTTTTCAGGGTGCCGGAGTAAAAACCCACAGAGGATGCTTTTAGAATGTATAAAATCTCTCTAACAGAGAGGTAGAAAAAATGTATCAAAAGGAAAGAGAAAAGTGGAGGGTCCGAGAAACTGAGTCGCATAATCTTTGCAAAGGGGTGCATAACAAATCAAAAATGTGTTTGTACCATGGCTCCTACTTCCCGTTATGTATACCCAGCCATAAAACACAGGAACAGTCAAGTGGTACAAATTTACAACAAGGAGCACAGCAAACAGGAAAGAATTCATCCACTCATTCAAAGAACATCCGGACATCCTTTTCTTTTTAGAACCACTACTGTCAAAGAAAGCTCCCTTATTACGAACGTTTCTGCCACTGATCCTCTCCCATTATTAGATATTCACAGCTACACACACACACAGGGGAAAAAAGTATAGTCAGCTTTCCATTTTGTTTGCTAACAGGTTTTAGGGTAGGTATTGCAATAGTTATGGTGAATGTTAAGAATGGGGTGCTGTGTACATATTTCAATTTTAATTTAAATTGGTGTGTTTGAAGTTGCGCTTGTTTTTATTCTCAGCGAGGACAAGCACGAATGAAAACGTAAAAAGGGTGAAAGGAGCAAAATGCACAACCAAATTGCATAACATATCAGCAAATGGAAAAAACAGATAAGCGTGAAATTTGAGTAAGACGATGCAAGAAAAGGGGAGAGGAAATCGTAATTTTGTGTATAAACGCATTTGGAGAAAAGGGCAAGGAGATGAATCCTAAGTTGGAGTGGTTGTTCGTCTCAGTTGTTTTGCAAGATTGGAGTTGACTTTGGCCTGCGTAAGTAAAATAATATTATTCATGATGATTGCCACGCATTAAACATGTAAACTACTAAAATGTTGATGAGATTGTTGGGTAGAAAGGAAAGTGCTTCATGGATGAAAGCCTTCTTGTGCATAATAACTCAAGTACAAGTTCGCCATTTAATACGCACGTCTTCTTCGCTTTCTTAGATAAAACAGGCAGAGATTTGTATCGAGGGGCAAATTGAGGTATTTTCTTGGTGCTGTTTCTTTAAGCGAAGCATTTTTCATTTTCATACGTGCACTCACTCAAGAACTCCTTCAAGGCTTTAAGGCACGTGTACTTAATATCTTCTTTGGTTTAGCCAAGATAACAAAAGGGTTTCTTAGTTTTTAATTCAAAGTAAATTTCGCTGATTAGCCCTCCAGCAGCTCCAGACGAGTATACGCACGGTTGCATTACATGAATACTGTGTGGGTGTAGGATTGAATCATTTTTTATTTAGTTTTCGAAGTGCAATCATTGTTTTACTTGTTTAGATTCTACAAACTCATTTCTCTTTCGCTGTAACAGCTCCAGGCTTCCCATCTATACGCACTTAGTTAGAAAAAAAAGAAAATATACGTACGTCTCATCATTTCCCTTTTCACTTCGTCTTTTTCATTTAATTACTCCTCCGCCAGCCTGCAGACATGTCGTATAGATAGGATCAACTAAATCATACCCGGCTTTGTGGAGATGGATAGACGTTGTACGACGGGAAGCAGTTGAGACGTTACATCATCATCGAATCATCAGACACGACATGCTGCATGAATACTACTCTGTACTCGTCTTTGTGAATCGCGATATATTAGCGATGATGAAACCGAGGAAAGCGTATAAGATAAATTTAGATGGTAGAGAGTACATTAGGGATTTGCCGAGAACAGAAAAGTGCTTTCAAGAAAAAAACGCTTAATTTAATTAAAACAATGTGTGAGCTCAGTAGCTCAGTGCATCGAAAAAGCAGTACACAGATAGATGTAGCAGCTTTGGGGGTGAACCCTTCCGTGATGAATTGCATGAGTGAAGCCACAGCAGCTCGAACTTAACAGTGCAAATCCGGATTGAGGCGACGATGAGCACGCTACCACAATATATCAAAATGCACTTTTCCGTATTAAATGCACAATAAACGGCATTATTTCGCTTGCTCGCCTCTTTATCCATGTAAATAATATCGTAACGAAATCCACGCGCTGTTGTGCACATCCTTATCAGTATTTTAACCTATAGAATGCTTAAACCTAGCAAACATATCGGTGAAGGTATTATCAGATTGCAAAATATAAGCTGGGATTATATGAATGCAAGATAGAAACAAATGAGTAAGAATACCCGACAAAATTTAAATATAACTATAAACAGTATGGATTATACTGCATGAAAAATATGCTGGTGATAGTCATTCATCGTCTTGAATTTCAATCGGTTCATTATTTTCAGCTCACAGTCACGGGTTTTCAGAGTCCACACTCGACAGTAATGGGAACGATAGAATTTTGATATACCGTAACCAACTATTGCGTGACAGTATCGGCACAGTAATTAAATTACAGCTAACCCTTAATTTTAAAGGATTGCTGTAAAATTATTTTTTATTTATTTTATAAACGACANGATATACCGTAACCAACTATTGCGTGACAGTATCGGCACAGTAATTAAATTACAGCTAACCCTTAATTTTAAAGGATTGCTGTAAAATTATTTTTTATTTATTTTATAAACGACATTGAATACTGAGACTGAGATTGCTGACTCATTCCACTGCCAATAAGGAGAAAAACACAACTGATTCTTTGGCAAGTAGAAACTTTTTTCTTCTTTGCAAACTTTTCCCCCTAAAATATCTGTAAACTTTTCTCCCCTCTCCGTATTATTAATTCTGCTTGGCTTATTTCTTAGAATTACTCTGTAATTTTAATGCTTGGGTAAAAAAATACTTTCGTTCTGCTTCCAGAAACATTGATAGAGGCGAGCTGGTTGGGAAATTTTTGTAAAGATATTCCCAAAAATATGCTTGCAGAGAGGTGAGATTTTAAGGAAGGCGAAAAATGTAAAACGAGAAAAGTTTTTGGAGCTTAAGACAACTTAAATTTATACAAGATGTCATGTTCCCGATGAAATTTCAACGGGTGTAAAACTGAAAATGAACAAAACAAGAAACGATGAAGAAGTGCACTTTTCTCCATGCGAGTGAAGAATAGGATGCTGACTAGTTAACAGTAAATATACATACATGCTACAAACCCAAAGGCCCATATACATAATATAAGGTTTAAAACTTTTGTAAAAAAGTACCAATTTATGTTTTATGGGAATACGTCTCTTATTCATCTCATTATATGAATGAGCGCCCATAAAGGGATAATGATGTAAAAATAAAAATAAAAACACCAAAGTGATCTCTCTTGCTCCCTGGAAAACTAAATAAGTTTTCTCTGATGCTTCTAGGTCTAGACGGTAGTCGACGTAATTGCATTTTTTCAATCGAAATTATTATATTATATCTAGATACATTATAACTACTTGCACATTATATCTGGTTAATGGGTGCTACATACATACAATAGGTGCAAGGTACAACATTATATTAAATGACAGCAACAAAATGTAACCAAAAAGTTGAACGCAGCCAAAAAATAAAAATGTAAAGGTAACCTCGAACTAAAACAACATTTTTCTTAAAAAGTTGTTTTTCTGTACAAAATTTGAAGTTTATGGCTAGAAACTAGAAGAAAAAATACTTACATTTTTCTTTACCTTTCACTACTTCTCTGCATGCATTTGGGTTTTCCTCTGAGAACAAAAGAAAACTTTTTTATTGTGCAATATGTGTTGTATATATTATGCACGCAGTACTATTTTTGTAATTGTGTATGAAACAAGTATAACAAGTAACATATATACATCAGGCAAAATTCCCATTTTTACAGTATATAAGAATATAGCAGTCAACGGATGGCCACACTACACCGTCAGTTCCCCGTTTCCTCGCTCCCTCTTTCTTCCTCAACAACCGTTCATATGTGAGTTATAAGGAAGCAATGTGGAAGCCTGCATATGGGAGCATCCCACTACAAACACGACAAAGCAAAAAAAAATACAGAATCCCATTCATTCACTGAACCACCGTCATTCGTGCACGCATTATCCTGCTGGAAGGGTACCGGCACTGTCGTACCGTATCTATGAATTCATTCAGAAATTGTAAGGGAGGAAAACTCCTCAGGGGTTGAATGGAATCACTCTCCCGGGTATTTATTTATGACAATGTTCCTTCCATTTCTTTCTCCGCACTGCACTGCACACAAAACTGTACTCCTTCTCACTTTCATTCTTGCTACAAGCCACCACGCTATCAAACATCACCACTTAACAACTACCCATACACCAGACACCAGTGGCTACATATATGGTACATGTTTCAGGTTACTTTCTACAAACAACAAAAACGTCTTTTTTCATATACACTTTTCCTCTTTTTAGTGTTGTTCTCAATTGCTTCAACTTTCCCATTACAGAATCATCGCATCGCACATCGCATCAAGAGATACTATACAACCATTGTATTTCTTACTGTAATACGCAGTGGTAGAAAGCTCACGCCTATCCCTCTATGGAAAAAAGAAGGTATGCATGAATTGAGAAACAAGAAAGAAGATTCATAAGGGTTGGTAGAAAAGATGCAAAAAGAAGAAAATGTCTTCATACCCTATTCTTTCAGTTTTCAGTTTCCTGATGAGAAGTGAACTTCAATGTACAATATATTCCAATATGCGTGTATGTCAGAGTCATAAGTCTCTATATGAACTTTATGGGGCGCTTTATGCTGTATATATCATGATCATCACCACAGGGTAAGCATATACACCGAACAAACAAGCAGCAGGGGTGCTTTAAGGAAAATCCTTTTGTTTGTCTGCCTTTGTTGGGGGGAACTGTTGTGAATGAATAATAGATATGAATGTAAATCCAAGTCACATAAACTCCCTCTGTACATGTACAGAGCGAGTGCTCGGTGCCTATAAGCACAATTTTAGTAAAATGTAGAGCATGTCGATAAAATTCTAAACAAATGTGCAAGAATACGGTTTTCTATATATCCCAGTTTGTTTGTACTTATTCAGTGCACTCATTTTTACTTCCAGGAAAGATTTTCTCATCGGAGGGAAATTTTCTTGCGTAGTGTATTATGTATATAGAGCTATAGGCACATACTGTTTGTTTCAGTGCAGGATTAGAATTTTATTTGTATTTATATTTATTTTATTGTACAACAAGCATCTTGAATCTCAATACTTTTCTCCCTTCGTTTCTCTCTACTGCTGCAAGCAATGCCAGTAATGACGGTGATTGTTTGTTTCAGTGCAGGATTAGAATTTTATTTGTATTTATATTTATTTTATTGTACAACAAGCATCTTGAATCTCAATACTTTTCTCCCTTCGTTTCTCTCTACTGCTGCAAGCAATGACAGTAATGACGGTGATAGTCACCAGGATGGGAGGGAGTGAATATATAGGTATACGTATGAACGCTTCAGAGGTAGAGAAGGTTGAATGTGAGCTGGAAAGCATAATATTAACTATTTCAGTTGTGATCAGGCGATGGAAACGTCAGGCAATTCAATGACAATAAAATTGTTACGAAGCACACAAAATAAATGTGAACGTTCATCGTTCACGGTCTAGTATGACGAGTGTGTAATAATGGCACGGCACTTTCCCCAAGTATCATTTCTGCTGCAACTTTAACCACCATCACCGCACACTACCATGCCTTCAACTATATAACCTTGATCTTCCCTTAGGAACCACTGCTGGAAATGGGCCTGCTTCGGTTGGCTGATCGGTGTCGGTATTCGGGATACACGGTAGCTCACTTTAAGTTTCTGCCACACCAGCCAGCCAAAGTGCAGCAGCAATCACGCATTTCGTCGTAACTCGTAACGCTTCAGTGGTCACAAATAAGAGGAATACACATGACACACACCAAGGAAAAGAAATAGGTACGTAGAAAGTCAAAAACAGCCAAAAACCAGTCAAGCCTTCTTCGTTAACTTTTATATTCATCGTTCTCTCTGTTCCATTCAAGAGCAGACGCCACGCCAACAACAACACCACAATAGAGGAGAAGTAGAAAACGATGATAAAGTCATATTGGGAATGGCAGGGAAAGTAATACTACATCTGTACATATAAATATACACACTTCACAGACCTGGTTTTGTGTGCTTCCAGCTCTCGCAGGCGTTTTTTGGATGTGCAGTTGACATGCAAGCGTGAAAATAAGAAACAAATATATGTTCATAGAGTATACATATGGTAGAATGTAGGAACAATCAAAACATTGCACGCAGTAACAACGGACAGAAAAAAAAAACCTGTTTCCTTCAGGACGTTTCCACAGTTGTTCCTGCCGTGGAGGCTCAACTAAAGAAAAGATTAGACGAGCGTATCATAATGCAATAACAATAAAAATGGGAGTTGAATTGGCTTACTGCATCGTATACGTCCACATCCGTGTACAACAACAGAGATTCTTCCGTTTTCCTTAATGCATTTATTCCAATGTCTTACTGTGAGAGAGCAATGCATAAAAAAGGAGGATGGGGAATGTCAAGTAATATGGTGAGGGAGCAACAATTGCACTATTTGTTCTTCAGACAACGACACCATTCCCCCTTATTTGTTGGTTGTAAAATGCAACCTTGCTATGATTACATTTGCATTTATTGTTAGTACACGCAGGTTATATAAAAAGATTATGGGATCATATACTACATAGGTAGGTAAAGCTACTAAATTGTATTATGTGTCTGTTTTCCCAATCTGCTATTATTTTCCTTCTCGACGACCTATTGTATTCCGTTCCGTATAGGTATGTTTTATGTATATGAATATTGTTATTGTGTGTCTGCTCACTGCTGTTTGCCATTAAATTAAGAGGGACGGTAAGTAACATTAATGATTGTAGTTGTAGTAAATCTGCACAAGAAAACCTCCTGCCTGGTAGAAACTCTATATTTCGATGCTTTTAGATACACCATCTTCTCTCATTAAATTTCAGCTGAACTACCAGACCACATCCTAAGTTAAAATAGACGAACAAACGTCGTTCATGTATATCGTCTTTGATACTAGTAGAAACTGCTTTTTCTATTGTGTATAGGTATTACTATTATTATTATTATTCAAGGCAGGAAAGTTTGTGAAGATTTTACATCATCATATAGTCGTTAAGATCTGAATTGGTTTCACTACAATTAACTTTTGAGTGACTATTGACTGTGCAGTCTGCAGTACATGCTGTAGGAAATGCATTGATTTTTTGAGATTTTTTATAAGAAAGGTAGCAACCAGAGATCGAGAATGATGATGATACGTTCAAACGTTTTGTTATGCATTTCATTCATTTGTTACAGCGCATTCTACCATAAAATATTAATGGTTCATTGGTTCGTGTTTAATTTTTTGTTTGATGATTTGACGAGAAACTTTTGACTAGCATCCTGGTGGTTTCCTGTCTGGCAAACTAAAAAACAACCTTCAATGAATCCATTGGATTGGTTCGCAGTTGTTAGATCAACCCACAAATGATCGTCCATGTCTAAAACCAAAACCTCCGAAAACCCGAATGGGTTTCCACTTTGCCGTAACGTAATGCGATTGATATTTTAGAAGAAAGTCAAATATGCATACCTACATTCATATTATAGTCATGAAATGTATGCGCTTCCTCTAAGAACAAAAAGTACAGACAAATGCACACGTAGTACAAAATTGACATGCAGTTCAGCAAAGTCATCAAGAATACAATAAGCTTCGAATGCAGCAGTGCTACACATCGAAGAAGTCAAAATCCATCCAGAAGAAAGTGGCAAACGGACACTTAACCGAAAATGAACTGTACTGAGAAACTAGAACTATACTTTGAATAAAGTTCAAAAACGGGTTTACATAACGCCCCACCTTTTGTATAGAAGCTTGCATTATGTGTTACGTACCATGTCTTGAAAATCTACGAAACTGCGATTTATTTTGTACGTGTGTATAAGGTTTTGCTATATAGAGAGTGAGCGAGAGAGAGAGTGAATTGAAGTGAAAGAAAAGTTTCTCCTTACCTCTCGACGAGGTTTTAATGTTGAAAATGATGTGATGATGGTATAGTGTAGTGAGCGAGAGAGAGAGAGAGTGAATTGAAGTGAAAGAAAAGTTTCTCCTTACCTCTCGACGAGGTTTTAATGTTGAAAATGATGTGATGATGGTATAGTGTAGATTTTAAGCCAGTGAACAGAACAGGGAAAGTTACTCAAAATTGCATACATGCACATAATGAATAGTATGAAAAAACCTTCAAAGTGAACTATGTATAATGCAAAGCTTAAGTAGAAAAAATAGGTGTGGTGTAAAGTGTAACTACAAGGAGATGTTTATAATACATGTATGCACGGCGGATTTAGAGTTTTACTTTTGAGTTTACCTTTCCTTTACAAAAACTAATAAACGAAAGTGACATTGATGGCTAAAGTGAGTAACAAAACTTCTCGTGTGACTGAATCAGCTAAAAAGTAGAAAGCATTCTCTCTTTTAAAAAGTTTATAGCTAACTTTTTAATTACATGGTGCATGATGCAGGAGTGCATGTTGAATGAAACACAGTTCAACATCATGTTATAGTATGACAGCATAAAATATCGGTGTTACTTCATCATCTTGGTTGAGAATACTACTATAATGCATTTTTTATCTTGTAGAGAAGTATCACTGTATAAATTAATAATGGAACTCGAAGTTGGTGAAATTATTCACACGGCGTGCTAGTTGGAATTAGGAGGCCATGAAAAGTTGATATGCGTAGCTCAGTTTGTATTCTGTATATTAAAAAGATGAGTGGTACAATGAACTTTCTTCTAAAGCTATAAATCATCTAACAAGGTAAGGCAGGATACGACTACAACCTTTAATCATGATACTAGTGTGTACTAATAGATTCGGAGACGTAGAATAACATATGGGTAGTTTTATTTCCAAATGGGGAAACCATGAAGCATGTCGAGGGTCTGCATAACGATATTACTGAATGAAAATCAACCTCAGCTAGCTGCATGTCAAGGGATTCAATTTGAATGTTAAACGAAAATTGCGTTTGTCTAGAATTCCATATCTACTTCAAGTTTTATGTTATCCTATTTTTGTCTGTCTCCTGTCAGTAGTTAAGTACTCCTAATTGTGCTAAAACGAGACGGGTGCAGGTAAACTAGTAATTCTGTCAGGTATGACTCATGACAGATCACTTAAGGCGTAAGGCAATGTATGTAAATCATTGTACTTACTTCTTGTAATCCATCATTACAACAGTTTTCGTTCGTTCCGGTGTTGACATAATTGTAAAGCGTAGTATGTTTCTCCATTATGTGGTGGCATGCGGTAGAGGTTCTAATGACTGCTAGTTTGTTAAAATGCCCCAAACGTCTAAGAAAATAATTTTATGAAGAAACTGAGGAATGTATTGCCTCATATATATTTACTTACTATTTTTGTTTAAATTGTCCAATTGAAATGCCTCTTGACATGTAACTGAAATTGACTTTC
>JAHZNB010002570.1:0-15532 GCA_027744295.1 Callyntrura guangdongensis | reverse complement strand
TCCAGTAATTTCCCTGGCGTAGGAAAGCACTTAGGTTTACAATTACTATTACTACACATGAAACACTACATATCATATCAGAGTAGCAAGCTCTCTTTATACCAATTTTTTAACGTACATAGGTTTTACAGTACAATGCGTTCATTAACCAGTAACGTACAGTAAAACTCCTGATTTGGTGGTTACACAGGATGAAAATTGTAGCTACTGTACTTGTTACGTTTAAATTGATAGTTTTGCAAAACCCGTCAAGACTTCCCATTGTTGAAAATGTCAGTCCCTTGATCTCTGCTATGGCATAGCTTATTTACGTATTTTTACGGTAATCAAGTTAGCATATTTTCCTTTCTCAAGATCTCCCTGTTTCAGTGCCTTTTTATCCTCTTGTGCTTATTTTACATCCTGAATAATAAATTATTTAGAACTTTGAAGAAATAATACGGAATGGTTTTTAATGCACTTAATTAAATACCAGGAAGCATGCTTTGGTGATGCTTTCTTGTATTTACTGTATTTAAACCCATACATGAATGGAAAAACAAAAGTCTGGTCCTTTGTCGTCAAATACTATTATTGTGTTTTTGTCAATCCAAAGTATGTGACTAAACCAATAACAGGCTCCTTCCGCCTTTTCCACAAATTCTACTTTTGCAGATGAAGTGAGGCGTGCTCTTGTATACGGGTAGGCTTTTGAAGGTAGAACCTATATTAATGAAATGAAACAAAATTATTTTAGGTTCCGCGATACATCAAATTCTCCTGATGCATCCTCAAAGCGCTACGTGATCACAAATCCCCCTGATGATTTTGCCATCTTGTCGTCTGACCAGGTAACCCGATTTTTGATTGTTTAAAATAACCACATCTATGGTTTTAAAAAATCATCTTTAAAAACAACGGTAGCCTGAGCCTGATTTTTTAAACGACAAAACTGTAAAAATCATTTTATGATATCCAGAAACTTTTAAAAAATCCTTGGCGAAGGTAAGGGTTAGCTTAGCATGTTTAGTTACAAAATGACATCCATCANTAGCTTAGCATGTTTAGTTACAAAATGACATCCATCATTTATGTATTTATATACGTATTTGTTAGGTGTTCATTGGCAATATTGAATATGAACTGGATTACATCTTGCCTACACCAGGGTCTATCTGTATTTTGCCCCTCTAAACAAACCCCAGAATTATATTAATAAGATGTACGGAGTAATACTTGCGACATGCCAGTTATTTGTAGTAGTGTAGCACGTCGTTGTGTAAAACCTAGAATTTTTATTAGAAGTAGGATATATATCACAAAAATTTAAAATTTTCCTAAACTTTTGAATGACAAAGGCAACTAAAGAGAATAATAAACTTTACAATTACCTTATCAGGGAATGGGACTCACATCATAAGTCAAGTCATTGTCATACTTAAAATGAACTCAAAGACAAGATAATATTTAATCTCTGTGAGAACTTTTTCTTCACTCTTTGTAAAAGTAAAAAACGTGCACATATTCTACTTACTCTGCTGTAAATTTGGTGTCTTTTGGAAAAATCTTGAGTCATAAATTAACAGTACATGCAAGCCCGCATGTTTCCGCTACAATACCGTGTCATATACAGCTCTCCTCATTGTTAAGTAAGATCTGTTTGTTTGAATGATTCAGGTGTTCGTGCTGATGCAGTTTGATCCGGGATTAGAATACAAGCCCAACCGCGGAGAGGCAGCAGCGAATGCTATTGCCCCTGCAGCAGGCGTTGCTCCAGCTCCGGTGTCCTCAGCAGTTGCCAATAACCCCATCCCGAATCCCATGACTCCTAGTATCACCAACAAGGATGATCCATCTTGACTATTACTCTGTAGGGCTCTAACCGAAGGTCCCTATTCCTACATCTAACATTCCGAAGAATCAGGAAATTCACCTTCCTACTACTATCTCATCAGTTCCTACATGCATACTTCGTACTTTTCATGTAACCACATAAGCAAACGGATCGCAGGCACAACTCACTAGATCAACGTCAAGATCAAGTCCTTCAAAATTCATGCCGGTGTCTCCTTCATCTCCTGATCTACAACTACAACACAACAATCCATAAACTCGCTCTACCTATTGTTTATATACCTTCGTCATTTAGTTACCTTTCCGGAAAAACTTTTGTTCTAGCAGAAAATAGTGGCTTCACGACAGGAAAGTCATTTGATCTAATAGAAGTACTACTGTCAGTTATCAGTGGTTTTATGTCGTTACGATGTTCAGCAAATATACTGAACACAATGTAACAATAAAACGGTAGCAGAGGGCGTAGAAATGGTTGGGTTAAAAATGCGTAATTCTTTTCTCTGTGCGTACGCGTACGGTACAATGTACCCACGAAAAATCTGCAGTGTCCATTTGAGACAAAACACATTATTTTAGCGCAATAAAGGTCATATGGTCATGGGTTTACAACAACGAAAGTATCGGCAACAACAAAGGTGAAACTGGATTACAGTTAACTAGTGAAAATGCGATTGACGATTTGGTTATTGTGACTTAGTGACTCTGATGTTAACTATTTCTTCGGCATGTTGAATGTAACATGATCGCAGGTTAGAAATCCTACGCTCTTTATTTATTACAGTTAACTAGTGAAAATGCGATTGACGATTTGGTTATTGTGACTTAGTGACTCTGATGTTAACTATTTCTTCGGCATGTTGAATGTAACATGATCGCAGGTTAGAATTCCTACGCTCTTTATTCAATTATTAACTTGTTGAAAACCTAAATCCTTCTACAGAATATCTTCATCATCTTTACCATTAAATATGAGTTCAATGATTATGCCGTTTTGTGCTTACGCATTGACACAACACACTCCAGCTACAAACACAACACATTTCAATGGTGAATCTCTTTTGTGACAAAGACCAAGAGTCACCCGCAAAACCAATTCATAGATCAATGGTAAAGTAAGAAATTGAATGTGTAGAAGGAATGGAATTCATGAATACAGATTTTTTATGAGAACATATCTATTTCGTTTACAGTGCTGACACTATTCAGTACTAGAAATCTCTCGAGATAAGTAATTTTTCACAAATTCTTCAGGTATAATCATACATGAGAAAATATTTATCTTGACATCTACGTGCAGATTAATTACAGGAATGACTTAAGTACTAACTAGGAAATTAATTTTAGGGGTTGTCAAGGACCCCAGTAACAGGATAGTAGAATCGAAAGTTGAACCCCACGAACCCATATTATTTCCTTGAGTGTATTTATTTAAATACTTCACAACACAACTTGTGTGTTTTAACACACAAAGCATTGATCGACAATCAGAATAAAATAGCCAGTTTGTCAGTCTTATGAACTTCAGTCCTTGTGATTTACCACCAATCACTAAAGGTGCTATAATTTATTTATTTATTGTGTATATAGAAGATATAAAACTGTGCCTGATAATTTTTACTTGATAATTTGCCTGATAGTATAAACGTTACGCGTATGACGACGGACCGCTGGATACATTTTTTGTTAGTTTGGGCGTAAATTAACACTAGCAGGTTCATAAATCTCTTCCAGAAATGTACCTATTTTCACTGCAAATGTCGAATTAGAAACTGCAGTAAAACAAGCAATTACAAGGATTCCGATTGGCAAAGTTACTTTAACTTCACTACAAACTCGCCGACCCACATTTAAGTTCGATAGATTTTGACGTTATAATATTAATCTATGAAAATCCTAATTACAATTAAACACATTCCCACTAAATAATTTAAAATCCGCGGTAACCATGGTATCACAGTAAAATAAAACTGCAATCAATTAATCCGTGAGTATACATTTACTTTTTACATACGAACACGCCTCCGTTGCATCCTTTCTTCTGTTCTGTTCTGTTGTGATTTGTGATGTTTCATTTGTACCGACTGTACTGTGTATTTGGCAAATTTGTCTACCCGTTCCCCTTTATTACAATACCCAAATGACAATTTGAATTGTGGCGGAACATATGAATTTTGGGTTCGATTTTTGGCACGATTTATGAGCTTGAGCAGCGTGGTAAGGTAACATGTCGTAGTTTTTAAGCAAGGAACTGTGTCAATCTTTTTCACTGCTACCCAGTCTGATGTGACAACGGAGCGAGCGAGCGCGGGCGTTTAAATTATTTTTGAAATAGATTTAGGTATTATGACATCTATTCGGAATTTTTAATGAGGTTCAAATCTATCAAACGTAGTGTAATACGTCGAGTTTGGAATGAATTTAATGACTCAGAGTCTTTGAAAGTATTTGGACATAGGTAATCTCTTAATTTTTCTTTACAACCATAGAAATGTTTTATAATTCTGCATAAGGTTTGCATTTGCATTAATTGTACCACTTGTTACCTACAAACTAGGTACAATAATAGTTCTGTATACTATCAAGCTGTATTCGATTCGTAGTTACAAATCGATATTATCTGTGATTTTGTATTAGGGGTGGCACGTCCACCAAAAGCTATTCCATTGAAAAACAAAATGCTTCATATTCATGATGATGATCAACCTCCAATCTGTAAATGAGTAAAATGTTTCACTTATGAAGAGAGAAAGTAGCAAATTAGACGACTCTTTACTTATGACAGTTTTTTTAATTACAAAAAACTTCAAAATATGTCGAAATTACAGAAAACGATGCAGGAACTTTATTCATACAGAAATCAATTAATGATCCACCATGACAAAAACATATACCTACATAATAATATGACGTGCATTTTGCAATGACAGTGACGACAAATAAGATTGTAACACCAGACACCAGAGAGGGGTAATAGAAAACTTTACCAAACATTAATTCGCATTGCATCAATATCATTAAAAAGGTTGCTCAAGTTTGGGGTAGTGAAAAAACGAATATTTCTTGGGTAAGACTGCTAAACAATGAATTAAAGATAATGTCCATCCGTAAAAATTGCATGGTGCAAAATTTAATCGTTAATCGTTTGTCCTAACAGTCCTGAAAACTTATTATTTTATATAGGTGGTTAGCATTATTTAATTGCCCTATTTTGCCGCTAAGCCAAGAAATACTCACTTTTTCTACACCATATTCAAGCAGACTTGCATGGTCAATTTGTCATCAATATCCTTTTATCTTATAAATAAATGTGGATTTTATCTTGCCTACTTTTATCTTATACGTTGTAGAAACCATTTTTTTTAGATATTGTCTTGGCGATTACCCTGAATTTATTTCGAGAACAATTTGCTTTAAGATTTTCTGTACAATGTTCTTCCTTTTACATGTTCACGTTCCAATTCGCAATGAATCTCGAATCTTAAGCTCAAAAGTCATATTGAAAACTGTCATAAATAATGGACGCCGGATAGAAGCTAAGTTGCAAAAATTATCTTGAAAACAGATAACTTCTGCGCGTTGTAGAATATTCTTTGATGAAACGGTTTTGTACTAAGGTATTCTAAACCGTTATTTTTAAAACCATGTACTGCACACACACTGAATCTCAAGTAAGAACCCAGAGTTCAACGTATATGCTGTTTCATCGTTAAAATAGAAGATTAACAATATGTATATATCTTACAAAAAGCATGCCCAAACATGTTCATTGTTCACATCACACAAAATATCTATGCAAATATTAAATTAATAACATAATTTATATTATAGCTATAAAATGAGGTCCTAAAATCCGCTGCTGGTTATTCAATGAAAATGGGGTATAAAGGTATGAAAATTTCACCCAGGCGGGCCTGTTGGTTGCAAATAATTTTGAAAAAATTATATTCAGTGCTTCGAATCGCAAACTCTGAACTATTTACGTACATACACGATTTGCTTACTATACATTAATAAATTTTACTGAATTTATACGACATTTTCGACTATATGTAAGAATGTTTCTAGGTTACAATGATAATTATTTATTTCAAACTTTATGAATGACATATCAGACCATATATTTACGTAACTAACTATTATGTAAGAACTACACATACAGGGAAATATTATATTATGATAAATAGTTGTAAAAAGTTGCGTGACAATTTCTAGCCTAATAGTACATCAATAAATAATAATATTGTTACCCATCTGCACGATTTCACACAAGAAATCAAAACTGCTGTTAACAATTAATTCAAGGATAGGATATATTTACAATTAGGAAAGTCTAGATTCTATTTTATACACTTTTAGCATTGTCAGTGGAATAATGTTATTTCAACGTGCTTGTATTTGACAGAAACTTCTAACAGAAATATTTGTAGCATCCAATACAGTAGAATAATTAAAGTTGACGATTGTTCATACTATTTGGGGTACACGCTTTTTAGCGGTTTCATCGAAATTTTAAGTAAAAAGACGTTCCTGTAAGTCACTAGTTGTACAACTCCGTAATTAATTATTTATTATTAATATTATTATTATTATTGTAAGTTTTCTTACCACATTCTTTCTGCCCATAGTATCTGTTTGATAGTATTAGGGATTTACTACCAGATTTAAGTTATATATTATACCAAATCTAGTGTACGTACGTTTGACGTTTAGCTAACGATGTGTATGCATTTATTTGAATTTAATCATGTCACTTGAAAGTGAAAAGCCATGTTGCTGCGAGAATCTTTTACCTTACGGTTTTCTTAAGCTTAATTTCGTATAATAATTAGTTTTTTTATCTCCTTGAAGTAAATATATAAGGTTAAGTTATAGTGTGATTTCAAGGTCATAGTCATAAGACAGGTTCTGAAGTGTCTTCGATGCTTTGAAAATTTGCTACAAACACACAATTATACTAAATACATTATTTAATAGTTGTGTGTGAACCAATGTGTTTTGTTACACGTTTTGTAGCACAATAGAATTTTTGTCAGTATAATTGTAAGTTTTTCTTCAATTCATTGTAGATTCTGAGATTTTACGTCTTTTCTTTTAGGGATTTTTTTTTGTGAAAACAGTAACCATGTATTTAATGATCTTTAATGTCCCAATCATTTTTAGTGATATACTTTCTTGCTAGATATGGTAAATTCGATGACTAATTATCATTTTTTACGGGATTAATGGAATAATACTGAAGACAGTTCATGTCCAGATTGTCATCCAGAATTCAGACTTCCATGAAATCTTGAAGTACCTGGTTTGCTACAGTGAGCCCACGCGCATTTGGTTTCAAATTTCAAATGCTCAGTTCGGTATTTTAAAACTGGAAGTTTTAAAATTTGGGACATTGATTTATCAGTTATTTTAGTGAATTTTTAAATTGTTTATTTTGTAATTGATCATTGCAATTTTAACATTTAAAATCGAAATATTTCCTTACAACGATAAAAACATTGTTTTATTCTTAAGCTTTGAGGGAAAATGCTGACATTTATTGCACAAATAAAAAGATTGTTTTTTATAACTCTAGGTAACGATGGGCTCTTCTGGTAGCTAACAGTACATAATGAGCATGAAACTACGATAAATGTTTGCAACATCACAATTTTAAAGTAGAAAACTCCGTAAACCGAGAAAGATAAAAAACTACTTGTGTTATTTTTCTGTACACAAGGGACAACTTTGATGTCAGCAGTGAATCAGTGAAGTATATTATTAGATGTATCTATATAGATAATAATAATAACGATGATACACAATGAAATCAGAATGAGATCATAATATATTGTTTTATTTATTTCCAGCAACCCGCTATATACTTGTACAATGTATTTACAAATATTTTTGTGTACATTTTTATTCCTTTTCATACGCTCATTTTGAATATATGTTACGACGAGCCAAGAAGGGAGACAAAATGGGCAAGAGAGACGCGCAAAAATTATAAATCTAATAATAAGGTTTTCTGCTTTCTTTGTTTTACCAAGGAGAAAGTACAAGTTTCCACTACAACTTTTTAACAACCAAGTTATAACAATCAATCGAGCCCTGACGGAGAAGGAGAAGCTACTATATTCTGTAGTCGTGATGTTATTTTGCTTACATAACAAAGTTTGGCGTGATTGCTACTACTCAGTTACTAATTAATCAAATACTGCAAAACGTATTCAAGCCAATTCAAGACAATTTTCAGCCAAATCCATTTTTATCTGTGACCCAATGGTTACGGTAACAACTTAGACAATTCTAAAATGTAAATAAATTAAATTCGTATTATCTCAGACGAATTTTAATTTTCTATCTTAATAGTTGTATCGCACTTAGTGCACTGAAAAATAAGAGTTTCATTGCTGGCGTTCTTTTCTTGGACACACAATTGCAAATACTGATAAAAACGTACATAAATCAAAATGTCAGAAAAGTTAATTTAAAAGCTTACAATGAATAAACCCGCTGTAATTTAGCGGCCATAGCGACATAGCTGAAAATATTATAGTACATCTCGCAGTATTACCTTTTATAGATCAAGGTCTTGATCTCGTAGTATAGATTTATTAAAATATAGACTTCAACGCTCTCTATGGACCACAGGGGTCAGCCTATAAAGGCTTATAAACTTAATGGTACGGTTTGATACATCCGTGCTAATAGCAAAGGGATACCCTTTGCTATTTTTTCCAAAAAAATTTTAATGATAATTTAGGTTAGGTTAGGTTATGCTTGTTTAAAAAATAATATTTAGTGATTTTTAAGCAAAAAAAAATTCTAAAAAAATACAAAGGATCCCCCCTTTGCACTTTTTCATAAAATTTATAATTTCTTATGATTATGATAATTTAGGTTAGGTTAGGTTATGTTTAAAAACAATATTTCATGATTTTAAAACAAAAAAATTTGAAAAAATGCAAAGGGTACCCCTTATGCTTTTTTTTAGCACCGATGTATCAAACTTTACCAACATTCAGACTTCTCATGTTTGGTAGCCATTTTCCAAAATTTGAGCTAGTTTGGTTAAAGTTTAAATTTTGACCCTCCCAAATGACCCCATGTGGGTTACTGATAGTATATCAGAGATGTCAGTACTCCAAGGTACCTAAATGCTAATGCTAAATTTGAGTCAAATCTGTTAAAAAGGGTATGGGCATCAGGGTGGGATGACAGACAAACACGCTAAAATCATTGCAAGCTGAAAAGGATTTTCAGGTACGTAATTTCAATTTTTCTTTCCGTATATACATTTACGCGATCAGTAGCATATATATATTGTAATATAAAAATATAATTTATAAAGTACTAATTAAAGATATTGTTGCCCTTTATGAAGCGCGAATGGCAATGGCCGGTGGTGGTTTTTGAGCGTTTTGTGATTGCTGCAAATTAGACATGTCAGCTATGTTAAAAACCTCGTCCACGTCCTGTAGAATATTTAAGGGAGATGGAAATAAAGTAATTTTTATATAAAATGTGAAAGTCAAGCAAAAACAAAGTGAGCATACAGAGGGTCCAGTGAGTGTACATTGTGTCGTAATATAAACCATTTTGTTTGTTAGAGTACAAGTATTTCTCCTCTTCCAAGCATTACTCCTAGAGCGTTCTTTATCCTCCAAGAATAATCAACGCATAGCATACTAGATTTCAGATCTCAAATCCTAAAATGGAATGAAAGAAATAACTCCCTTCAAATTACTCCAAGCATACTCCCCACTTCCCCCCATCATAATTCTCCCGTTTCCACTAAGAAGCATTCTCCCTCAATTCCCTTTAAGTGTGCTCTTCCCCAATGTCTTTCAAGGACACTCCAAGCATAGTACCCTCGAATATTTTCCAAGTTGAAGAGTCCTCTTCAATCTCATTCAAGCATAACCCCATTCAATTTCCTTGAATCAGAATCTCCGATACATAGCTATCGATTGGGGAAAACAAATTTCAAAATTTTACTAAGTGACCGTGGCTACAATCAGACCAGATGGATGGCCACGACTAAACACAATTACATACGTATATATGTACACTATCAAGTGTTTGAGTGCGTGCATGTAGTAGTGGTGTTACAGTTTTTCTTGTTAACAAAGCAACAGCGTGAATACGAATATAGTATTGTATCAGTGGTAGTAGCAAATTTACCTTCATTTTTAAAAACATTAATGCCAGCCTTCTTCGAGGCCAAATACATAACTGTCCCCAAATAAATATTATGCGTTGATGTGTCTCCACACATGTGGTTGCTTTCACATAGGTAGACGGATGCCTGAAGAACCGTAATTTTTTCAATTTGTATCTATGTTAAAAAAAACTGAAGATAGGCGGAACATTAGATACGCAAATCATGATACAAACATTGGTAAAACGTAAGATAAATACAGCTTACAAAAATCGTAAGTTTCCAAGTTGTCTATCTCTAAGGATTTCTCAAACATGACACGTACTTCCAAAGACATGTACCTTCGAAGATGCGCTTTGCACTAGTAACAAACCGCTGCAACGCCATAAAGTAGCTTTACGATCGATTACTATATAAAATACAAGTTACAAGCGCTAATTGGTTGTTGCATTACAATTAAAGGAAATGTATCGTACAATCGATTGCCGAAAACCCCATTATGGTACGATTAAACGTCTTGGAGTTATGGGCTAAACAATACGTAACATTTAATGACCCCTGTAGGCCTGTAGAGGTAAAACAATTCAGTACGATTACTTAATTCCTCAAGAGGTACCAGTAATTGTAATTGTCTTTATTTTCGTGTTTAAAGGTTTCAGTCATTACAAGTCAATACCAGTGCATTAATTATCATTTGTTAGCGATGGCTGTTGTGCTAAAAAATTAAAGATGTCCCTATGGGTAACCTCAAGAGAACCGTAAACGTCTTTTTAATAGCTTTAACTTATATTTTAGATGGTTTCATCCCAGGTGAATGTTGAAAACATTACAATACAATACAATAAACCATCTTGGGGTTAAATGAGCTCAGCAATATTTGAACTGTAAAGACATCTTGTGGTTATCCAACCCAATTAAAATTCGGTGCCAGTGGTGCCTAAATAGCAAATTTTGATGTTATTAGAATGAGTTTTCAATTGATCCCGGTTAACTAATCTACGAACAGAGTCTGAGTAATGTTTATTGTCTATAGATTGGTGAATGAATGCATAATTCCAAAATTCGCTTTTTTCCTGATATGTTGTGCACGGCCGGACAGACAGACACAAGTGTGTATGCATATATGTAATACTATCGTAAACCTAAATAATAGTTACTAGTTACTACTACTATTACTACGAAAGCGTAAACATTTGCAACGTGACTACGTTCAAGTTGATCTAAATACACTCCACACTTCTGCTTCGTTTTGTTTGTCGGCTTACGCGTCTGTCTGTACGTAGTTTACTTTTATGTAGGTATTCTCTATAATTCACGTCAATAGTAGGTGCACAGTCTTTCTTTACATGTCCTAGTCCTGTCTTTAAAAGAAGCGTAGGGAATGAATAGAATCAGCATCTCCTACTACATTTTTTCGTCTGTTACACGATCTAAATTTAACATTAAAATGTTCGGAAAGCTCAACTCTGTAAAAACTAAAAAAAGGATGCACTCCCACTCCCCCAAAAACTTTGGATAAATAGCCTGGATCAGATGTAAATATTGTCTGTCTTGCTGCTTTATGCATATGTACTTATGTCGGTGTATATTTGTAGATATGTATAGACATTTTAATATACGTTGTCAAGGATGGGCGGCCAACTCCGAACAGGAGCAACATAAGCATAGCATGATATTTATTAAACTGAAGGAGTTTGGGGAATGGAAATGCAAAATGTGATATTGAATTTAGACTGGAAACTAACTGAATAGATTTTTTTACGGAAATCAAATCAACTTCATAAATACATTTTATGAATGGTATTTGTTGACAAATTTTATCGCCTTATAATTACAATTAGATGAGAAACTTAAGGCTTATAGTTCATTGTAGTATATTTTTGTAACCGAATTACCACTTATGGGCTTATGAAACTATATAGGGGAACGTTACAAGTGCAAAAATTGCCAACTTAAAAAATTTTATGCGTAAAAAAAATAATCCTAGTATATTAACGGTATCATAAACCATGTAAAAAGCGTTACCGGTGAATTGCCACCAAGGGTCTAACTGCCAGCATGGCGGACTGCCCTCGGTCCCAACTGCGAACAGACCTAACTGCTACAAAGGCCAAATTTCCACCAAGCCCAACTGTCACCATGCCAATGTCCCACCATGGTAAACTAACCCAATGCAGTTCCCCTACAGTTCACTGCCTCTATTCTACATATTTTCGTCCATTATATTGGCTGCCCTCAAAGCTCATATCATCGCAGGCTATGCTTTATATTGAACCCCATGTCATCAACCGTCATTGACGAAAATAAGAAAAATATTGTAAATGTATATAGTATACATATACATGCACCTTCATTCCTTAATTTATTTGAAATAATTTTTTCCTTGAATTAAATTTTGGCCACCAGAGTTAAAGGTCATTGAGATCAAGCGTTTTATGTCCGATATCAATAATTTAATTTGAATTAAATTAATATATAAATAAAACGAATGATTGAAAGAGTATAAACTCAATTGGCTAATCGATTATTGACATAAAACGCAGAAACCTGAGACGAAACCAAACACATTGTTCTTCTTTCTACATATTTTGGCTTTCGCTACTTCCGTACCTATGTATTTTAAAGTTAAATATTAAACTAGCAAGTCATATACAATGTAACATAAACATACTCTAAGGAAATAAGCACTTAAGGAGGCAGTAATCTGTATGGGAGTTTCAGAATAAGCATTGTATCAATATGTTATGGCGGGACCTTGACATGATAGCAGTTAGGCCTTCGTTGGAATTGGGCTTGGTGGCAGTTGGGACTGGGGCAGTTCGCCAAGGCGGCCCTACGCCGCGAAACGTAAAAGGTAACATGGCACACACAAGTTTAACGTATAGCTGGTTTCTGGTCACTTCAAAGTAGATTATGGTGGCAATGAAAAATGAATTTTAAAATTCTTTTGTTTTCGCCAATCCATAGCCAATAGACTACTTTCTTGATCTGTGCATCTCCTTTGAGAGGTAATCCATTAAATAAGTCGGTTAAAATTGGTAAATTTTTTAGAGTATGTCGATGTATTTTTATAATTTCTAGCATACTGTATCTCAAGAACCGGTGTTTCGAAACGGGTCAAATTTGGTATTCACATGGTACCTCAGATTGTTCTCTTGACGAACAAATTACTCTGAGGTTACCTAGGCCAAAGATCATTGAGATAAAAGTCATACCAAAGAAACCTGTGATGCGATTTGGAGCGAATTTAGTACCTTAGAACCTTCTCTTTTCGCGGACAAAAGTTTAGCGCAGTGGGTCATAGGGTTCAAAGGATTATGCCTCGATTTTAGAAACCTGTAATTCGATCTAATTTAATGTACAGGCAGGCACCAGGCTATGGCTCATTTGTTGGACAATTTTTTGTCTGTGAACTATCAGGTTAAAAGGTTATTGGAATAAAGTTTGTATCAAAGGAATCAATCGGTATGTTTTTATGCAAGTGCCTTTTATTTCCTTCTTGCTATTTTAATTTTTATTTCCGCTTCTCCCTTATGTCCGTGTTGTTTATGGTTTACTTTTATTACGAACAGAAACTTGTTGGACGTTTTAAATCGAGTGTCGGTACAATGATTTGGCAAATTGTTAAATGTGTCTTCTGGATTTTCAAGACAAATATTATAAAATTGAATATAGTACAAGATGAATGCCCATCATTGGAAGCATGTCATAAGTTGAAAACATGTATCGAATGAAGTATTCTTGTTGGTTTCTACTTAAACTATAGATTAACTTACAAAGAAAATCTTTGCAAAAAAACTTTACATATTAATATGCACGACTTACATACATACATGCATACAACTCGGGCAGACATTTTTTTCTGGAAAAGGTAAAGTGAATTATTCGGTTTTAGAGCAATATGTTACTTTCATTGAAGCCTCGATTTCATATACTTAATTCAGTTCGATTTTTAAAAGTCACCCTAATTACTTTCTGGTCCATGAAACGACTTCTGTTGTTATAGACATTAGATATCACCACAATTACAAATGAGACACAGAATGTTACTCTGTTCTGAGTCAGAACTTCTGAGTAAATCATTTGCTAAATAGCATATTGTTAGAATTGAATATGTTGGTATTGAAGTGAGGGCAGGTTCACACAGTCGACAGTCGTCATTATGCATAATTGTTTAAAAAAGAGGTTGTTTTATTTTAAACTTTTTAAGTACATCACAAACGAGAGCTCTAAACTTAATTCATTGAAAATGAAAAAAATTTCCGTTTATTTATGTTCTGCAGATGTAGTTTGCATTAAACACTTGGGTGACTCATCCACTATAACCGTCTGACATTGAAAGTCACGCAGCTCATCCAGTAAAAATCCAGGTTTGGTCGGATTAAAGCTTACAATTAGTTTTAGTATATGAACACAAGTTGTCCCTTTGTGAGCGCCTCTTTTAAGTGAGACTTGCGCCTCGACACAGGTTCTCGAAATCACACCGTTGAAATGCTTGATAGGGTTTTAATGTTATAAAATACCTAGATGTGTAGTCAATATCCACATTCCACTTTCTAAACAAATGTGAAATACTTGTAGCTACCCCAAATACGCATATATATATATTATGTATATCTACAATTTATACAGACAGAGCATGTACGATTTTTTTCTTGTTACGTATGTTAAGAAACAATTTGCGATCGTGGAATTGAATGCAGCTGTATGAAAATCGTAGTTAATCGACTAAACATTGACAAAATTATAGACCATTTCCCCGAAAACTGAAAAAATCCCACCACACCGAATGTCTCGTCGCACAACACTTAATGCATACTCGGCGACATTTGATATCCCCATTGGCATTTACAGTATGTTATGTACTTACACTTGTTTCTTGAAATTTCATCTAACATGTACACATTTGATGCTTAAGTGGCCAATTTCACTAAACAACCACGCAAATACTCGTTGAAAAGCCAACAACCTATAATGTAAGCATAAACAACGGAGTCGTCTTAGAGCAACATGTAACGGGGAAAATATTTATCGTACTATTCTCGTCATTCTCTATTAAATACAAAAGGCTTTACTGGTGATTTTGCTACGATATTTGTAGATAAAACCGAAAGTATTTCCTCTGCTATTACGAGTATTCGTACTTAACACAAATTTACATTCCGAGCGTTGTATTGAAAATCACATAAGCATTATCAATTATCTCTGATTCAGTCACTGCACTTGCATTTACTCCTACAAGAATATGCATACCTACATTATATGCAACAATGAAACATAGGAACAGGAATATAGCTTATTATTATGAGTAGTATTAATTATCCCGACGTATCCGTATAATGTTGACAATGATTAATGCTGTAGGTGGAATGCTTATGTACCGTTTTCCAGTAATCCCTTCCGGGGCAAAATGACAAACTGGGTAAATTTTCCAATGCTTCACGTTCCATCCAAGTTCTCGGCCAGCTATATCTACCCTGGAGATGCAGCTTGTACTTCTGCAGATGCCGTTGCCGTAACAACAAAACAGAACTTGCCATTGACATGAGTATATGG
>JAHZNB010002569.1:0-16043 GCA_027744295.1 Callyntrura guangdongensis | reverse complement strand
TTACCCCATGTTAAAAAAGTGTGACAAGGGGGGGAGGGGGTGCCTAAAAACCCATTTTTTTGCGTTACATTCTAATTGAATGATCCCTAATCTTACTAGCATTGATGCTGATTTGTTGTGGCGAGATAAGGTGTACCCAAAAAATACTTAAAAGTTACTTTTGGATTACTCCAAAAATAATTACCTTAACTGTAGTTGCTGGAGTACATATGAATAGACACATTTACCTATTTTTGCAAAGGTAATTGCACGTGTAGGTGTACATGATGGGATATGATTGTGTTCAGTCAAAACCCTTGTTACTTCATGATTCCAATTAATTTGAAGGGTACATTAATGAAACGATTGGCTGTTATAACATTACTCTTTATTATTGGTTTTACCTTTAGGCCTTGTCAAGTATCTTCTTTGTCCATGAGTCTCACCGGCAACCCGTATACATTTGGGACTTCCAAGGTAAACACAAATCATTTCTACTAATGTATTGAATACATACAGCGTTTTATTTTATATTCAATCGCCAGTGAAGATGGGGTTAAAGTTGTTAACCGTGGCCGTGGCCGATTATAGTAACTGTAGGTTTTTGTTTGAAGATCACAGATAGATTCTGTGTAAATAGATATAAAATTGAATTATAGGTATTGAGTCATGGTGCAATAAAACAGTTTGAATTCTATTGAAGTCAAACAGTCTATTTAAGTTTGGTAGCAATTCGTGTTTTATTTACGATCAGCTAGTCTCTGGTAGTAGGAATATAATTTTGTTTTGTCGTGTCAGGCCGCACCCGCAAAAACACTAAAAGTAAAGAAAATGAATTCTGTTTCTGCCAAAATGGATAGTTCTGAATAAAATCTGAGAGTTGAATCAGTTAGGGGTTGTATGTAGACCTAAATTTTCCTAGGTCTAAATTTTATTTTATTTTTAAATATCCAAGATGTCTTCTCGATAGAAATATATATTAGCGCACAATTTATAAACTATGTCTGTGCGAGACCGTGTAATATACAATGATAATGCCAATGATGAGAGAAAACAGCTTTATTAACAAAATGCTAAACTGTTAATTCCTATTCCTATCATAATATTACTTTTTTACACGTGAATGCGGCTTGTTCGTTCCACACTTGTTGTTTGTGCATAAATCAACTGCAACTGGTTACAATTGTATGTGTATCAAATACGTACATATTGTACTGTGTGGAGTCAAAAAGGTAAACAAGTTTGTTCTTTGATGGGATGGGATATCGTGCTACAGTTTATCGCATCTTTGCGAAGTCAAGGTCTCAAGGGAGATTTAAAGAATGTTTCTTCTTGCGCATTACATTTGTACAAAATGCAACATTTGTTAGGTCTGGTGACCGATCTAGTGCTGCTGTTTCATAGAATCATTGTAATAATAATAGTCACAAGTTATACTTACCCACCAGTTTTTGTAAAACATTAAATTGTGTTTTTGTAGATGCCAAGTTCGTTGAGGTAACTCGCTTTAAAACCCCTCCTCAAACGGAATTTCATCCTAACATCCATATGGGGTCAGGTCTTAATGAGACACATAGGAAACAGAAGGAAAAATTTCCACTTCATTTTTATCTAAACGTAAGTTCTGTTTACTAATGACATGTTACGTTACGTTCACAATGATCCAACGAAATCGACATTCTATTTATCCCTTTTGATTGTAAAAAAATTTCATATCATATAAATACATAACCATTCCCTTTATATTGATTGCTGGTAGTATTACTAATCTGAATGAAGCTTTCCTAAACTCCATCAAAATCTAACAGTCTCACGTTCCCCCTTTTCAGCACTCATGTAATCTCACCGCTACCAATGCATTCCCTTCATCGTTCGCTCAACAAAGGGGGAAGGCATTATCCTATACTTTAGACCGGTATATTTTTAACAATTCTTTTTTTGGGTAAACTGAGCGTAGTAATATATGTACTACATATATGGATCTGTTTATATCTTGCATTCCGTATACAGAGTGCTGCTAGATGGACTGGAAAATAGTTCAATTTTTATTTTTGGGGACTTTAACTTTCGAGTTAATGCTCATGAAGTTATGGAAATTTTAAAGAAAGACTTTGGTGAACCAGTCACCGATGTGTATGACGAACAGTCCCTCGTTCTTGGCACCAAAATGTTTCATTGTCCACAACATGAACAAAGATTTAAAGATGCATACGAATGGGTAATGGCTGTATGGAGATTTATTTAAAAGTTTCTTGAAATAGTATGTTTCAAGGACGATTTAAAAAAACCTGTTTTCGTAAACATATTACATGTAACTTTTAGCTGAAACCTTACGACTTTGAAGCCAAACAATATCCTGGCATTTTGTACGAACATGATCTGAACTTTCATCCGACATATCCCTTTGAAGAGGACATGAATGAGCCGGAAAAGTATATGAGAACCAGATTGCCTGCCTGGTGTGACCGTGTGTTGTTCACCTCATCAAGTAGAGATGCTATGGCACAGGTATTTTGATAATTAATATTAATTGATTACCAATTATTGGTAGCAGTATGTCATGTTGAGCAGGGAATAATCCAAACATGCGTTGTTTGAAATAATTTTAAAATCAGTACTATATTTAATTTCAATTTCTTACTCCCCTTTAGAAACCTTGAAACCTTAAGTACATATATTGTCGTTTAGCATGATCAGATTTCATATTCTTACGGAATTCCATTTAAAATGTATGGGGCAAAATTTGGCTCCATGTAAGATCGACTTCCCTTATGTTAGATTACGGCTATAGATTCTTATATGTTAGAAACGACTAAACGTTGTTGTGAATCTTTTAGATTGCTTGACAATCCATTAGTGTTTATTTGTGAAGAACCAGTTAATTTTTCGATAAAATACATGCAAATGTTAATGACAGCGATTAAATGAGATGGCTGGAAAGACCGCGCGTTGTTTACGGCAGAGACTTTCCCGTTTCCAAAGCAGAACTTTCTCCACGTAATTTAATAGTTTCAATGGCCTGGTCTATAGCCTAACTGACCAACTGAAGTATGTTTAAATTCTGTATTCTGCCGTCCATCGTTACGGTCTACGCCAGCTCTATGTACCCCGGGAAATTGTGTATTGTTTATGTACACCCCCACCCTCTCTGGTTTTTTTTTCATTTTGCGCAGTTTAGAGCAAGAAACAATGCATAAATTTTAGTGAAAAGTAAGAAAATCTATTTTCAAATAATTTTGTCAGTGCGAGTGTCTCGGGATGAGTCATTGTGAAAAACTATTGAACTACTGCATAAAAATCAATACAATCCTGCAACTTAACACGATCTTTTCGTTTCTTCACATCCTTAACTTTTCTAATTTTTATCAGGATTTTGATTTTAATTGATATTTCTTTTGTTTTTCACAAATGACTGACATTTTTGTCTTGTTGGTTTTATGAATCTTTACTAGGACAATGCCATCGAGTACAATCTAATTGGCAGCAATGTATGCATGGGTGATCATAAGGTATGTGCAGAGCAGATTACATCATCATGAATATGCGATTGATATCTTTGTTGGATTTAGAAGATCGAATAATCCATTTTTTTGTTATTTGTCGGATAGCCGGTGGGTCTATTTTTCAATTTACAAACGGAGGAATTTCCCAAAACCATGAATTCCAGAAACAACAAAGATGCCGGAAATACCTCCACAATTCCAAATAACGATTCATCCTCCAAGGTCATCAAAGGTAATTTACTACCGATGGTGGCTGGGTTGATTTTAGAATTGCCGAAGTCCACATCAATTTGTACTTCAGGAGTAAAAGGACGCTGGTGTCGGGAAACGCTCCAAAATTAATAACTACTAGAGCTGCTTCGGCTGAGATTGCAGATCTAAGGCAATAATTTTGTTGTTGCTTCCGTGTTTCTGCCTCTGATAACCTACCATTAACGATACGATGCAGTTAAACACATAATATCTTAAATATGCCTATAGTGATAGTCTTCCTTGCCCAATAATGAGGTAAGATCTTACAGCATCCAACAATTCTGATGGAGTGCATGCAACAATCTGGAATGATCATTACTTCTTTAAAATTCCAAAGCAATTTAGCATTCTTTTCAAGTGCAACTCTACTCAAATTACTCCTATTTCTAATTCTATGTTGCGCTCGCTTGCTAGTAGTTGTGGGCTGACTTTTGCTTCATTGTCATAGCTTAGCATTGCGTTGGGTGGCCAGATGTAGTGAGATCATTGGAATTTAAGAATCCTTTAATATTTAATAGGCAGTTGAAATTGAAGGGTTTCAAAAATAATGACTGACATGTGGGCTGATGCTTGTGGCGATCATGATCTTTTTATTTTGCTTTCTCATTCTTTTCTTTGATACCGATGATGTAACTTTTCTCAAAATGGAAATAATTTTACCTAGAGAGTTGTTATGAAATTTATAATGTGGATACAGGAATGTTTTCATTACTGCGTAGCTGAAATAATTTTAAAGAATTTGTCCGTCTTTATTTATATCGTCTACTCGACTGCCTGTATGCGTTAATCGATTTTGAAAAAAAGCTTAACTAACAAGTATCTTGGACAAGTGTCAAGTAACAAGGCTACAACACTTAGGTTGGGCAGAGTGCTGGTCGATAGATTTTGATCGTCTCGTTCTAATGATTAAGTCGCACTCTTGAATAGTGACCAGTTCTGTACGTGCTACGGGTATTTACAATATTGGGTTTCTATGGGTACAAATAAGCCTTATAATACGTGTACGTAAATACTCGAAACGCGTATAGAACGCGCCATTCAAGGGTGCAGTCTATATATACCATTAGAAAGAGGAGATCAAATAACATATACCAGCACAAGTTTCATTCAGCCCGATATCTCAGTGTTGCAGCATCCGGTCATTGCTTGTACCGTACAAGTTGTACGTGTATTTTATGGGCACATATGGAAATGGAACCGTATTTAATGTTGAGAGAAATATCTGTCTACTTGCAGAGAGGCGAGGCAAAACGTTTTGGCCCTGTCGTTTACTTACGATTAGTACGATAAAAGTTTGTTCAAGTGCGCTTATCGAGCTGAGAAAAAATATCCTTACATATACGCTTGTCCCCAAGGAGAATGAAAATCATTTTGGATCGGCTTTTCATTGTATTACGACTCATCCTCACTTGATCGAAAGCGCTTTCATCGTTACTACTTGCTACCAACATTTAACTAATTTGTTAATATTTTTATTCATAAAATGCAAATGAGAATTTTCACGAAAAAAAAACAAATTAAATCCAACAAATATACGCTTACTAGCTATGAAAGCTGATTTTACAATTGGCTAATGGCTAATTATTTTAGCAGCTGTTATTTTATTTTTGTCTAACATTATAGTTGTTTCGCGGAAATATTCTACACATCTTTCAAAACTCGTTGAAATAAATGTTGAAAATCATGGCAGGTTCTGCTTTGGTGTACGGTGTACCACATATAGTCTTTAGACAATGCAAAATGGTTGGGTGCTTACTATTGCTCTGTGTTTTGGTGATTCTCGGACTGCCATTTTCCTTAGGTGTTTGGGTGTATAAAGAAAGCACTGGGACAAAAATGTTTTTACATGAAATTAATCTTTGCTTTATACTTCAGTATCAGTATTTATGAATATTTCTATTCAATACTATGTCAAATATGGTATTTTGGTCCACTTTCCACAGCTCCTTTGACTTCGCCCTGCATCGCATTCAAAACAAATAGGATGAAAGTAATAAGTTATGACTTCGGAAATAAAGTCCATTCGTGTCGTAATGCTGCTTGTGATGCAAGATTCACTACCCTTAACTCATTGGACATCGCTTCTATAACGGTAGCTACCTCATCATCAGGACGTGATTGTGACAGTAATAATAGTGACCATCCATTAGGGAGTAGCCACCTAAATTTTATTGCGACCAAAGAAAAAACACATTTAAAGAAACAAGATACATTTTTTAATAACAGTGAAAACGCTTTTGATTGTTGCTTCAACGAAAATAATACTGAAAAGGGAGTTTGTTGGACCACCGTTTCCGTAGACCAAAATACAACCAGCAACTTATTTCCGTCTATTCCTGTCCATGCCAATTGTAATGCTGCTAATGATAATGATATGAACGTGAATAATTTACATAATTGTAATGGTCCTCACACTCAAATTCTTACAGCAGCAGGGTCAAATAAAGTTAGTAGACTTCCGTGTAACTTAAGAGAATATGCAATGTCTCAGAATTCTATTTCTAAATGCCACATGAAAGAAACTATTAGCAGACGTGGGACGTTCGATTGTTCCTGTTGTTCAAAAAAATGCGTAGTCTTATAAGTATAAATTAAATAAAATAATTGGTCGAACCGAATGGCTGGAACACCAAACCATCTGCATTAGTATGCGGGTTTACGTTGGAGGCTTATCTCCTTAGTAAAGACAGTGCAAATTTTGGAGGTATTAGACTTGGTTGGTAATTTAATTGGAATATAACCCCGGTGTCACTCAATTTATGTACCAACCTACGTAAACAATAGAGGTCTATATGAAATACATTCTATGCTTTTCTGAATTTTGGCCATTACCGTCGCATAGGTGAGAATGGTTGGATTATTTTCATTGTCGATTAGTTATAAGAGCCTGTTTGCACATAGTACAACGTACAACACCTTTTATTTACGACATCTCAGTCTCAGTTACCCTGAAACTGTGGATATATGTTTGTTTAGTATTTTCTGTTGATAATTTTAATAAAATTAATTCCTTTTGTTGTTTTGAAATATTAAAATTTCGATTCCTTTTCACATGAAGACAAACAGAGATTGTCCGTGGAAAAATAATAGTGATTTGCAACAAATCTAAGAAATGTATATCTATTCAACTGTGATAGATGACGTCGTGCAATACGTTAGTAATAAATAAATAAAAATAATTCGTAACTAGTTGCTACGTTTTAAATGAATGATACCTCCAATACTAACCTTTCAAAATTGCACTTCTCATTTAATGATGACAGAAAGATGTAATTTTTAAAAGAGAGAGCAATCAGTTAGGTCTTATTTTTATTTATTTGCTGTATGCATTTTGCATTTCTTAGATTGTTACCTCAGTTAGTAATATGAAATTATTATTTCTCCGTTTATGAATAAGACGAGTTGCAATAAATTATAACATTCTTGAACTAGCTCTTATAATTCTTTACGGCCATAACTAATATTGTTCCAGGGACAACCTTTCCTTTGAAAAGTTATTAAGAAGTAACTTTTAACTTCTGACATCTTCTATAACTTGTTTGTTTATGTATGTGATTGTTAATCTTCGAGAAGGGATGATCCATCACTTATTACTGAATCTACTTTTATATTTTTGTTCCTGCCGCGCATCTTTTTGATGAGTGAAAAATGCAAATGATTTTCTTTACTTTTATTGCATGCTGACGTTGTTGTATATTAACATAATTATCTATTATATAATTTAATATTTTTAAGTTCAAATGTGTTGAAAAAATTCAAAAATATAATTTTTGTGTATTTATAATATGAAAATGACAATCGACTGTGTCGTGTATTTACTGTCAACTGTGTCCACATGATATACTGATTTTTTGACTTAATACTGACTAATTTATTCCAAATTGTTTTGTGAGTTTCTCAGTTATTTTTTAAACCAAACGTGTCTGACGATTTATTTTTTTTACTGAAAAAGTTGTAGAAATTGAAATCGTTTTGCAGGTGCAAACTAATTTGACATGTAAATGGTGTCATCAAGTATTGTGTGCTTGTGTATCTAAAGTAGCATGCTGAAAGCTGTAAACAGTAAAACTAGATTAGTTGAATAATTTTGATTTTTTGACCTATTTTTATACGTTTGATGACTAGAAATGTAATCAAGGTGAATGTAATGCGTGTTTAAATACAAAAATTTTGAAGTTGGTTAACTATATTCAGCGAAATAGAGTATTTTGATATAATATGCACATCAAATTATGGCGATAGATATTTTGTCTACTCCGGGTTTCAATACATGTTGCATTGCATTGGTTGCTTTGCTAATTTCTTCATTGGTTGAAAACCAGTTGATGTTGATGATATTGTTATGTTTTGAGGGATCTTTTGCAGAAAACGTAGAAACGAAAAAGTCCAACAGTCCAGCTGTTTCACAGACAAAATATGTAACCATGTTATTATGCTGGAGAAGTGTTTCCCAAACAGAACTACATTTCCCTCGACTGGGCTTAATAAATACTGAAAGATTAAATATTCAGTAGTTAATAAGATTGCCTTCCTGTCTGTGTGTCGGTCAGTCTGTCAACACGACAACAAATTTTAAAATTTTATTTTCGCTAATCCATAGATATGCTCAATAGCTCTTATGAGTTTGAAGATGGGGGTTTGGGGTCAGCGGGGGTCACAATATTTTTTAAATGACAATCATGGCTGAAATTTGGTATACAGATACATGATGGATATTTATGACGTTTCGCAAAGTTCGACCCAAAATGGTTGACCCCTTTAACTCCCACGGGGTGCCAAAGTTTTAACATTCACCATAGTGGTTTTATGGAAAATCTCATCACTCATCACCTATTCGATTCTTTCAGTAGTTATAAAATAGGGTTTACACCCTTCTCTTTGGAAATGTGAACAAGTAATATCTGAGTGTTACGTAGTACATAGTACTATTAATAATAATAATACTAATAGTACATGCGTGCATGATGGCATTTTCTATTTCAAGATATCCTATTTATTATACACTTGTATGATTGCACATGTTTAGTTGTCATAATTAAAATCTTGATATATTCGGTTTTTACTTCAATACGTATATAAGTGTATATAAGACACTTGAGATGACAATATACGATTTCCCCTTGTTCAAAGACAACTTAATGACAGGGGATATGACGCCATGCCGATTTAATCAGTATAACACCGGTACCGACTTACTGCACATTTAAAATTATAGTTTTATGAGTTGGATTTGTACTTTTGTTTCGTTGATTGATAAAATAATTTGGTATCACTTACAATAAACGATAATTTTTTACTCGTGGTGAATTAAACGTAACTGTTTTGCTTTTATTATTTGGTTAACATGACAGGTACGTTTCCTTTTACTTCTTGCAAGGGACGTAAACAGTACGTAACTTATTAATTTTATTCCATTTCCATAGTATGAATATGGTTAGTGTGTAAATACATATAAGTAGTTTTTATGTTACAACATTTAGAAATAACATTTCAGTCGGACATATTGATTTTTCTTTGTTTGTTCATCAGTTTGGTAGTATTATCTTCATCGTTTCGTGTTCAAAGCACTTCTAAAGTCATTAATATTTTAATCAGTTGAAAAAGTATTTTAAATACGTAAAAATGCATACAGCAAGTTTTTCGGCCTTCAGAATACGACATCCAATATCCAATCCATCCAACATGATAAAAGAATAAAGAGATTGTTTGTCGCCAATATCTTGTGATTCACAAGTATGTATCATATTATTTTTTAGAGTCGTCTCAGGGATCCATCTCAGAAGATTCCTTTCTCACCTGTAGCCCTACTGAGTTGCAGGACCACCAAGAGAAATAGCTGCAGCTGCCACCATAACTGAGCATCCATTTTATTAACTTATTTTATTTTACACGTAGTATTATATTTTCAGTTTGTTATCAAGCTGGAGGACCATTGGTGGAAAAAGCAAAAAAATGTATTCAAATAATACTAATATCTTAATAAGAATTCTTTCATTAAATAATGCATAGTCATTACCTAGATGTACGTAGGTTTTTACGTAAATAAGCAATGAAAGACGAATAATCATTTCGCTAAACACTGGATGAATAAAACCTATTAAAAATTGACACAACACGATATCATTTTGATTTTCAGTTCGTGGTTTTATTCAATATTTTTTCACAAAAATCGTTTTACGGTATATTTTTACTTTAAAAATAATTTGACACTTAAAATAATCGAGGTATATAAATGGAGATGCAAACACTAAAACCAGTCGTTTACACCTCCGTGTAGTATATATCTCGATTATCAAAATGTTCAATGGTAATGCGTCATGGTGTGTAGGTAGAACGTGTTACAATTTTTATAAACCAATCCAACGACCAATTTTATTACTTTGCGATATTTAGCGAGGAACATTATTTTAACTAAATTACAATTTAATTAGTGATGGAAACAAGTACATTGATACAATTAACAAAATTTATCTTCTCTATATCGAAGCCTGCTAAGTAATGCACGTCTATAGAAACCAATTCATAAGATCGGTCAACTTTAAAATTCTGGAATAAAAAACAGCTTGGCAAACATAAGTGAAATTTCTGAAGGTAACGTTTTCAAAACCTGAAAAACAGTTAAAATTCCGAGTTTTGAGGTTCAAAAATATCACAGCCGGTACAGACCGTTTGTAAACCAGTTTTTAGTTCTGCAAAACTTGGAAGTTTAGCGTCTGTTCGGGTTTTGGAAGCGTTACACACAATTTTGTATGAAATTTCACCTTTGTCAAGCTGTTCTTTTTTTATTCTCGAATTTTAAAGTTGGCCGATCTTATGAATTGGTTTCTATGGACGTGCACTCTTAAGCGGGCATTATTTATACATTTTAATATAGCATGTAATCAGACTTAAATCAAACATAACTCCCGACGTTAACTTTAATTTGAAGTATCATTTATGAGGGCATATAAAAATTCATTTTAACGCAAATGTAAATGCAATTCTACAGATATACAATACCTAGAAAGGCAACAATCCTACTAGTGTATTGGATTTGCATCTTGTACGAAATTAAATTCATTGTACAACTAGCAAATGAAAATGATAAATGCTTAATGAATTGTATGCTACACAAGTAACGGAAATGGCAGCAATACAGATAATAAAATAACTTTTTGCTGTCAATTTACTCAATTTCTCTCGTGATTTGATCTAGGTATGTTATTACTTATTATAGGCTTTTTATTATTCATTTATTTATTTAAAACTCAGTTACCCATTGACACCGCTCCTCCATTTCCATTCCTGAGCAATTATGTCCAAAATGAACTATGGTTATTGGGTTGGACTTTTAAATACATTTATAACTGTTACGCTGTTTACAGGAAGACACACGAGTGAACGAATTGAAACAAATTTGGACCATTTTAAAGAGAGCTTTTCTAACCTTTTATCCAAAAAAGGCTAAAACTAATAACTTAAATATATACCTACAACAACTCAGCTTTGAGGGTTTACACATGTGGAAAGTATAACCTAAATAATATTCGCAGTTGAAAGAACAAAATTAATGTATTTAGGACCAGTGACGATCGTATTACGAATGTGCTTTTTAAACTCGGATAAGATTGAAAAATAATACAATTAATAAAATTATTGTTTTAGGGAAATTTTAATTAAACTACAATCTGGCCTGGTTTTGAATAAATGCAATAAAGAAATTTATAATTGGATAGATCCGAATTTGGAATCATTTCCTGACACAATCGACCTGAATCGGTTTAGGTTGTTTTACTGTCATGCTATAAAGTTCTACAAACATTGGATGATTACAATATTATCTGCATTATACAATACAAAAAATTGTCAACATCTATAAAGTAATGATATGGTACGATACATTGGATACTGGTAGTAAACATTGGAGAAAACATTAGCTAATCATTAATTATGCTTGCATTTATAAATCTTGATGGTAGTTTTTTAAGTTTCCGAATGCGTACATTGCAACTAAGCAACATTAAAAAAAGTAGCTATGTGCAGTTACACTACGCGGATTCGTGATATTATCGTTTTCATTATATAATAATCGAGATTACTAGGAATCAAATCAAATTCCCGATTGCGTACATAGTCCATCCCCATTCGTACAAAATAACTCAAGAAAGTAAATGCAGAAAAGCTTCCTTAAATGCAAATACATCTCTGAATGTAAAGAATGTCGTAGAATGTAAAGATAAAATAGAAATGTAATTAAATAATATATAATTATTGTTAAGAATCGAAGGAATTCAATCTAATGCAAATACATCTCTGAATGTAAAGAATGTCGTAGAATGTAAAGATAAAATAGAAATGTAATTAAATAATATATAATTATTGTTAAGAATCGGAGGAATTGAATCATTACAAACATTCGAAATTCACTAAGCTGGGTGTCGAGAAACTGTTGTAATGTAAATATTTCTGGAAACGAATAATTTTTAAAATATGTTGGCCTTAAATATGCATTTCAGCGTAGCCGATGATGCCTGTACATTAAAGTTAAATAATAACGTTAAACACTAAGAGTATTTCTTCTCCTTATATTTTAACAACTTGATTTCGGTTAAAACAACATGGACGTTACGAAATAAACGAACATGAGACACTAAAATTCGGACATCGCGAGCGGGTAAGTCACCAACATATATCGCAAATACGAGCGAAGCTCATGCCTGATACAAATTATGCGTGTAACCAACCATTCGGGACATAGTAGTATTAACGAAGTAAATTGCGTTTGATCAACCGTAATAATAGGAGAAAACCGGAACGCTTAGGCGAGGCGAATATCACCTATATATCTACTACTATTGACTAAAATGTTAGATGGTCAGTTATCATTTATCATTGTAATCTCACGTTGTTGCAAAGGAGTCATGAGTCATGAAGAACTGATAAATTGAACCTTCCTTGACATCATGAGCATGTATGTATACTTTGATTTCACTACGTCTGCAACTGCATTCCAAATACCAGATCGCGATGGTAATTATGGACACGTGATAATGACATTATTCGGTTTGACTTCAGTCTTATATCAATTTTTTATTTTCCTCTTGTCGTTTTACAATTTGCAATGTAACCATCATATTTATTGACTAAAATGTTAGATGGTCAGTTATCATTTATCATTGTAATCTCACGTTGTTGCAAAGGAGTCATGAGTCATGAAGAACTGATAAATTGAACCCCCAGGCACTTAAGTACCTTCCTTGACATCATGAGCATGTATGTATACTTTGATTCCACTACGTCTGCAACTGAATTCCAAATACCAGATCGCGATGGTAATTTTGGACACGTGATAATGACATTATTCGGTTTGACTTCAGTCTTATATCAATTTTTTATTTTCCTCTTGTCGTTTTACAATTTGCAATGTAACCATCATATTATTTGGCTATCAAGCAGGCACGAAGTTTGATTGAAGTTTCAATGTTTGATTTGGTTAAGACTCTTTGCCTTTTGCATAACGGACACACAATTCGGAAGCCCACATAAGATAAACCAAATTTACTTACTATTCTTAGAATAAAGTTACAACTATCACAATATACCTATTGTACTGTAAGTAGGTATGTACGTTTAAATGTGTACTAAGGTGTATTTTGAAACTGTAACTTTATTCAATCCTTAATATTTAATACTCGTCAACGAGCAGTTTTAACGAATATAATGAACTGAACTATGTACATGAGCTAGTAGGTATATTGCTAATTTACTACATACCAATATATAACATGCAGTAACAATGTACAAATGCCCACATTTCCGGATTAGCAGAAAGCTATATAAGTATAAACGTGTTTAACTCAATTATTTAATTTGAACCTTTAATGAGACAATGCTCAGGAAAAGGAGTGTTGTAGGCATTTGTGATGAGTAGTATGAACAAATTCATAGTTTATTAGTTCAGTTACAGTCGCCTGATGTTCTGTTTAAGTGTCGAGTAAAGTAAATGTAATTCTTAATTATACCACAAATGCCACAAAGAATCGATTTATCTTTGAAATAAAAGTTACGTCATTATAATACAGTAAAGTGTCATCTATAATAATCTATTTACTGTTCATACTGATAAATACCCAATAGCAAGTATGACGTTCTCACAGCAATGTTTCGTTTTCTTAAAAAACGAAAAATGGATTTGTTGGAGGTTGTCGATGTTGTTGAAGGTTGTCGATGTACTGGAATAAAGTACAAGCCCACGATCCACTGTATTCCAGAAAACTTGGAAAGTTATTTAAACGTCGAAAGTCGTCGTATATTCAGATTAGATCTTAACGTAAAATACTTCACGTTGCAAAAATACAGCAATTACTATCAAGAAGTAGTTCGTTCAACTTTAAAACTTTCGACGATTACAAGAAAAACGTTGGCACAAGGTTTCTCCGATTTATTGCTTGTCTGGCATATCAAGCGAACACGAACAGGGGAAGAGAAAGGCATTCGAAAGTTGAATCGATTTTATTTTTTTTACCTCTGCTCAAAAAAAGTTTCCGATTTCATTGTCATCGTCTCGTTGTTACCTTTCACAAGTTCCAGAGGTCACAAGCGTATGTATACTTTAGGTTACTCTCAATAGCGCTGCATTATATAACATATTATGTACTAGTACATGACATCATAAATACTAGTTTTACACATAAAGAAGTTCTGCTGCGCAAAGTGAAAATATACAACAGGCACGGAAAGCCTTGAAGTTAATATTAGCTTTACTAGTTGACAATTTGGTTTCCTCAAAGTAACTCTGAATTTACACTGAAATTCTTAGATTAAAATGTCAACTTTCAGGAACTACTAAACAGTGTTAAAATATAACCCCTATAAGTAATTCAAGAGATCGTCATTTTATTTCGCACATAATATTATATTCATATACTTCCCAGCCATTAATGAAAAAGCAAATATACAATTCCTCACGGTCATATTTTTCTTCTCATAAACGCTGCTAAATCAAGGCATCAATGTTTCAAATGACCGTACAATACAATGCAGTATGACGTATACCTTGGAAACATAAGAGATGTTGAATAGTTATTATGATGTGAAAACTTTTCCAGCCGGAATAAGTCAGTATTTTTACTTTGAATTCAATGACAAATTTTGGACATGGCCAGAATAAAACAGGAAAGGAACACAAATTACAAACGTATTTATTAGTCTGTAGTTCCTTTCCGTTTTAGCGGATAAATTGGTGACAAAAAGATGCTCCTTATCTTACAAGCATTCCAAGTTGCAATTTGCAAGTTTTTCTCTGTATTATTGGAGGCGTATTTTACGTTAATGTCTTTTAATGGTTGGGATTAAAATCCCACAACGAAACGGAGTTACTTCATAAAACTGAAATAACCTTATCAACTACAAGGCTTGCTGCTTCTAGTCTTTCAGATGATTTTTTTAAAAAGATGTTTGCAGATGTCTCAGATAGCCCCGTAAATGTTGATCCTGTCGCCTGTCTATATATTTTATTGTTTGTTCTGATTTGCATAATTGTGGTATTAATTTTAATTCTCACCCTAATTACATACACACTCTAAAATTGAGTGCGGAACAATATTGAAAGCATATTCAGTCATGAGTATTATATATCAACAATGCTGGCCAAATCATGAGACCATTTGTCGGTGTCAAGCAAATAAATAATGTGGGATTCTCATTATTAGCGACAGACGTAATCGTAATCAAAATTAAATGCATCCAAGTCTTCATAAATTGACTTATGACAGCATTTAAGGCCAAAAGTGACACAAGACTACATAAATTTTGGAAGATGATGAATTTGAATTTACATTGAAATTGGGTTTGAAATAGCGTAGATGCAGAACAAATAGGTACATATATTTACTTATAATTCCTTTTATTTGAGACGAGGTGCTAAAAACTGCGTACATCACATCGGCTATGCTTAATACGGTCCAGTGAATGCCTAACTTATGAAAGTACTTCTCATGTCATGGTTTTTACATGACATACTCATATCCTATTGAACGAAAGCTATACACATATACACGTTTCTTTCTAAAACTACGAACAGGCAAGTTTTCCAGGTATTTTTAATTAGACCGAACCTTTTAAAATTTTATGTGACTAATTTGAATTTGAATTTTGAGGAGAGGAAACATGTTGTTACTGACTTTTTTACTGCATTTGAAATGGGAAATAGTTGCTAGAGTAAAAAGTTTGTTTTACATGTATATAGGGAACGTTTAGTCACAAAAAATAAGGTTATTCGGACCTCCTTATAATTTATACATACACGATTACCACCGCAAATTAGCGCCA
>JAHZNB010002568.1:0-12861 GCA_027744295.1 Callyntrura guangdongensis | reverse complement strand
GGATCACTGTCGTTTAAGTATTGTACTCGACAGCTAAAAGTTTCCATTTAGACGGCTTCTTTTGACAGAGCTGACTGATTGAAATAAATTATTGTTGAAACAAGGCAAGATGTGTGCGGTTCACAGCTCTCCTGAATGTGTAAAGAAAAACGTTTGTGTTGCTACACCCGCTGAAAAAATTTTTAGTAGCAGAAAATCATTCAAGAAAAATCAGACAATTTTCCCGTGGTTTTCATCACAGTGACGTTCCATGCTGATGAGGAAAAGATGCTAATTCCGTTTCGTACTTTCTTGTTATCAGCATTTATACGGCCATTTTATGTATACAGCATACATCTTTTCATTTCCATTGTCTTGATTCTTTTTTACGAGGTAGTTGTAGGTCGATAGGTTCTCTATCAGTTTTACTCAGCGAACTTGGTGTTTGATGACGATAATGCCACGTATTATTCCGATGTGTCATCTTCCATCATCATTGCTTCTCTAGCTGTTTGGATTCCTTTGTTTTGATTGATTTACAAAGTATATCTATAACTAATTACGAAGTTGTTGCTGTGAAGGTAGTGGTGGCGGTTGTTGCGTTTTCGTTAATGTGAAACATAACACATGATAATCAAAACGTACCAGTTACTATTACCTAAAGTAATATTCCACTTTTTGTATCTGGTCTCTACTCTCTTTCCATTCGTAATAATTATTATGATGATGATAATATGATGATGCAACACAACTGATTGACTGACGACGAGACAACAATGTAAATTTAGGCAAGATTCCTCTCTACTTTTGCTCCTTTTCCTTCAAAAAAGAATGTTGCTTCGTCCGTGTGGATCAGACGACTCTAATCCGACTACTAATGGTGTAAAGGTGTAATGTGCGCCAGAAATATTCGCTATATCCACGCCAGCCGTGTACTGTGTACTACACACACAAATTCTATATTATTGTCAATAATTGCTTGCTATTTTGTTTATCCTGTTCTAATCCACTGCACTGCCGCTGTTACAATAAGTTGGAGTAATAGTTCAGTTTTAGGGATGATTCAGAACATAATGATCTTCATTACCATTTGTTGCGCTTCTCTCTGCTGAAAGTGAATTTTTAACTTGCTAATTAGTGCAAAACTAAAAATTTGCAATATATATGGAATCCTTGTGTGTATCTTTCCGCTTCGCTTGCCACAAAAGTAATAAAAATGTCTGCTAACTAATAACAGCCTCGCTTGATATTTACCTTAGGAAATTGAATATTGATAAAGAGAATAATACAGAAAGGCTAACGATAACACAGTTTATTGTTCATTATTACAATAGTATAGTTGATACAGCACTATTGATTCGTTCTGCTGCAACTCGTCATAATAATATTTTCCTAATTTTTTAAAGCAACGAACTCGCAGTGGAAAAAATAATATGAAGAACGTAATTCATAATATGTCTCATTACATACCACTTCAAATCAGATTACTGCAATGCCAAACAGCATTATTTCTGTCCATTGCACTCACGATAACGCGCTAAATACTTTTTAATGTGTCTCATAATGATCGAACATAACTTTTAAATTAGGCTTGTATATGTTTTATTATTATGTATTTATATTATGTAGGTTTCCAAAATCTAAAAAAAATTCATTGTTGCTCTTGTGTTTACTTCAAAAGCAGTTCATGAACAAACAGAAATTCNTAGGCTTGTATATGGTTTATTATTATGTATTTATATTATGTAGGTTTCCAAAATCTAAAAAAAATTCATTGTTGCTCTTGTGTTTACTTCAAAAGCAGTTCATAAACAAACAGAAATTCAGTTTATCGTGTAGTTTTGTTTGTGCACACGTCAAAAATGTTTATTGCGATTTAGAAGGGTGGATAATCAAAGAGCATGGATGATGAAGTATGTGTCCATCTTCATCGAAATGTGAAATTAACCAAAAATGAACAAATAAATCACTATATAATAGGCTGTTTGCACGATAACATCTATCTATCGCTTTGCAGAACTCACCTCGCGCTTCAAAACAAAAGATGTAATGTCATTTTTGAGCGAAAGTAAACATACATGCGCACACAATCTGCTGTTGCTGCCTTTCTTTGAAAAAATCAAAGGAGTCATTTGCACAGCAGCGAAATCTGTTTAAATATAAATCACACACGCAATACTATACTATTTCAATAGTTAATAAACCCACACCTAGGAAAGGCAAAATGAATTGCACTGCCAAAGTCAAGTGACAGTAAATGGTCAAATGAACAATTTCTCCACATTACTTTGTAATTCAATGACCAAGTTCATTAAATAGTAATATCGGCAAAGATGATATGGCTTCGCTTCTTTATATGTTTGTCCAATTGAAAACCACCAAATCACCACACATACCTTTCAAGTACAACAGACAGAAAATAATATATTACACGTTCATGTAATTAGATTCAATGCACTCCCTCTGACGAATATCACGCATCTTTTGATTCCCATACGTAACTGGAACAATACGAGTTGTATTATGCAATACTGGAAGAAAATACAGGAAGACAGGTCAAACAAAGCCACTGTCAATAAATCACTCAACAATAAAATTTTAATCTTTTACTCCTTCTCAGTCATGACCATGTGGAATGGACACTGTGTGATGTGGTGCATCCAAAAACTTTACACAATGCTGTTGGACGCCTTGCACACGCTCAGGATGATGACAACCATGTAGATTACATTGCCATATTGTGTCTTGTCCAGGTGTCCAAAAAGACCAAAAAAACTGGTTACAGAAGCCACGCAGTCTCTTGCACCATCACCATATACAATATAGCGCACCAGTCAATTAAATGATGATATATATATACGTAAAGTAAAATACACAGTCTTATAAACCGTACATATATGTAAAACAAGCGGTTGTATTCGTGTGTTGAGGGAAGCCTATTATTTCCAATCCCACTAAAAAAGTTCAACAAATCTTGTTTACTCTTTTACTCTCCTGCTGCTGGAGTAACGACAGTCACATTTCTGACAGCTAATTAGCTACACATGAAACGTCTTTTCCTTTTTTGTACTCACATTTTTTTGTTACCCACGAGAAAAAAAACAGTCCGTGACTTCTCCGGTACCGCTGCTGACCAACCGGACTCTGACAAAAAAACTGTTCGTGCTTCACTACTCTATTTATGTTAGTACACCCCCGGAAAAAGTCCAAAGTGAGAATAATTCAGTTACTAAAAAACCATTTTATAATGCACAATATAAACAACCCAGTAGTATTCTCATGAAAGTAAATGCAGTAAAATCCATTTAAGATGCAAAAAAGTCCCTTTTTGATAAACAACAAGATACTGTGCTGCTATTATGGACTGGCAGGTAAAATAAATCCGGCGTTTGTGATAGTTGCTTGAAATGGTATTGCTTGCTCTGAGGGCTTCGCTGCAGCATGCAGCCAGCGTGTCGTACAACAACAGACTGATTCCTCAGACGTTGCTTCACATGTACTAGTACTTTAAACCCTTCGTCATGTAAAACTTTTATCTGTGTATCTGTTCGCAGGAGATTCTCCACTTGAAAGAGGTAAGGCTGCACACTACACCAGCATTTACACACGTATGAAACCTCGACAAAAAAAATTGTGTTGCTTATTGCTGTTCCGATATGCAACATACCGATACTAGATGTACTTATTTATTATTATACAAGTACGTGTCTGTAGCCCTCGTGCAAAGGTTTAGGTGTTGTATCTAGCATGGTGCTCGCTGCACTGGTAATAATATTAGTTACTTAAAGCATATAATATACTGCCACACAACAAAAATGTCTTGTAAACTTATAATAAAGCACCTTTTGTGACGTGTATGTGACTGGTTAAGCCTTTCTTCAGTCTGCTAACCAGAGCAGAAGCGTAATAAACAGAAGTTAAACGCTCAATAGTACAATAAGCTAGATTTTTTCAAAAAAAATAGTTTATTTTTGGTTTTCCTCTTTTTGACAAACGTTCTCTTCCATCAATGCTGTTTGATACACTGCGTAAAAAGAAATTAAAGACAGCGTAATACTTGCTACAAAAAGAATTAGTACAAAATTGCCAACTTTGACATAATATATGGCTTGATCCGATTTGACTGATTTTTTTGGCGATTTCGTTAAGACTTGATTCATTTCTCTTGCATGCCTGCCGGTTATCCAAAACAACCATTTTGTTTTGTAAGAAAGGCCTGCCACAATATCTACAAACGAACTTGTTTGGCGTTTTCAGGTTGAAAATAAAAAAAAGTATTAATAATAATGGTTTACGATCAGAGAGCTATACATTTTCAGTTTTAAGCTATGGAACTTAACAAAAGACAGAGAAAAAATGAATGCATTTTAAGACAACAAGATAAACAAGATTCTTTTCCAGGTTTTCATTTGGGTATCATGATGATGAACATTTTTAGTTCGGCTGCGGCTGTTACGTTTGTTATAAATCTCAAACTAGTTTCAAAGTGCTCCTACTCGTTCTTCACTCTGTACCATACACACACATTTTGGAACAATCTATTGCCAGCCCAGATACGACAAGACAGGCATTGGATTACGCTACGGTATAACTCATTTTACACATAACAGGAAATTAAAAGCTGTAAGTGGAACATGAATGCATGATGCACGCACAAGAGGAGGGTAAAAATATAACCATGTATGTGCTTATTATATTCTTTTGGTGAGGTCTGGGTCTGACAGGCAGGATGAAACAAATTTAAGCATTATTGCCATCGCCATTCTTGAAAGAAAAAAAAGAACCCTTTTTCTTGAGCATTGCATCTCCAGTCATTTTTATACACACACTACGAGTGTACCTGAGAAAGAAGATAAAAAGGGGTTTTACGCTGCAGCAGCCCTGTTATTGTTGCTGACGCGTCAAAGGTTTATTATTAAAAAAAACTAAAGGTACACAACTTGAATAGGACGAGGATGCTGATGATCTTTGCATGCTTGTACCAAATTTTTATGAGCATCGTACATGGTTAAAAATACTTTGTATAAAAAACAGTTGTTTAAGAAAAGATTTCACCAGTTGTGTTCAAATTATTTAAAATTGCTGTTGGATTTAATACTATATAATGCTGTGAAATGATGCATCAACATCCAATATACGAAGTTGTGCGCTATCATAAAACCACACTCTTTTCTACTGGTAGCACTACTATACATAATATTTAGACAGTTATGAGGAAACAAGAATACAAACAAACTGTTTCGGGGGGACAAAAACCCCGTGAAATATGGGGCCACACGCTATGATCTTCCGGCCTGGTGTGTCTTATGGTTAATATGCCTAGTATCTTTCCAGTAAATCCAAAGTTAAATGTGATTTGAAACATGAAGTAGACATAGACATGAATGCCACTTCCTTTTTCATTGAAGCAAGAAGTTGAGTTCTGGAAAGACATGGTTTACTATTTACTATCACGGTTACACTAATCGTAAGGATTGCGATTTAATAAAATTTAGAGCGTACTTTATTCATATATGAATGGGTGCTATAAAAGCTAAGCTATATTGCTAGTTGTTATTACAGCCCTCGTAATTATATGTGTGAAAGCGAGACTGGAGTGTATTCAAACTACCACTAACGGAATTATCGTAACGCTTTATGCATTTGAAATGTCATATCGTAAACGATAATGTGCACACTAAGACATAAATACACGTGTCTCCTTGCTACATTTAAAAGTTTTAACGAATATCATTGAAGGGGGGTGTGCAATCGTTGGTCGGATTTTGTGATAAGGCTAAAACCAAGGGCACTATCAATTTATATCGTCTGTATTTTGCATTTACGTGACGTTAGTATACCAAATGGTTCTCGTTATTTTACAAATTCATGACACAAAAATATTGTGTAAAACACTGAAACAAGAAATTTAAAATAAAAAACCATTATAGTCTTACCGTTTCAGACTTTGAGGACGGCACCACGCCATTTCCATCCATTATGTCTGCCGTTAACTGTTGGTTTTGTGCATACAGGTTTTGTGAAGTAACCGTCAACGGCTCTGATGGGTCCCTGTAATTTAGTTAAATTATGCTGTAGAATCTTTAGCATATCATGTCTTGTGACAGAGAGTAAAGGCCAGTGTAAACATGAAAACGGCAGTAAAATGCACAATGATGTTCATTACATTTATATTGTAAATCAGCAAGAAAATGCAACAACAGACAAGGAAACAAAAGCTTATTAGTAGTATTGCTGCAAAAAAGCAGAAGTGCAGGTGGTGGCTCAATGTTTTTGTTTACGTAAGTGCTCTGCTCCTGCTCTGCAATTTACATTTTTCGGATAATACTATGTGTACTGTTTCTGTTATGACAAGATATTTTTAGCAAAAACTCTGGCAATGGAAAATGGAACCCTGTATTTTGTGTTAGATTTTCCGTTTGGTGCTTTTTCTCGGTTAAGTTGATATACCTAAGTATGCATTGCTAAACCCATGTTGCAACGGCATGCAAAAATTACATTATTGGTACAACTTGGTACAAATACAACCTCTATATGTATGTATATTTAAAAAACTTTCAGAAAATACAAACATGTTTAGATAAAAGTGGTAATGGCTAATTAAATACTACTGGCACTGGAAGAAAGCTGTAGAAAAAAATTGAATATTACACAGTTAGTATCAAACAAACATAATGGCCAAAAACACCAATTTAAACAGCACATGCACAGTATTTGAACAGTTTTTTACGATTTTAAATTTCATTAAGAATTTTTTTGCAACTTTCCTTCAACGAAGTTGAGTAACATCCAAGTTAAACTTCCAGCCGTAGATTTATTCTTACAGGCTTTTGAAATCCATAACTTTCTCATGTTTTAAATTATATGCTACATACTACATAGAACAAAGCTGATTAACGAATAAACAATTGACGGATTTTTACACCCGCTTGTTCAGGTATTCCGCAGTAGCATGAAAGAATAGTTGGAAGCTACACGGGCTAAAGAAAAGTGAAATTACAACAAGGATGCATTACTAAGCTTTACACGGTATTGGGATTGTGACACCAGTAGTGACACGTAATAGATCACGTTGCATAACACATTATTAAAAATTTGGAGATAATGGCTTAATTACAGTTTACAAGCTGTAATTTACATGCCTGTCTGAACAGTCATATAAACGGTGATGAAATTATGGGAGCATTTCAAAGGAGAGGGTCACACATATTCTTAGTTTTTCTGTTAACTAGCTGCCGCATATGGATGTATGTATTTGTATACGAGTAAATAGATGGTAGGGAATCAGCCCTACTAGGACATAAACTCACATTTCACATGGAGCATCATCAACTTTTACAGCCATTAAAAAGAAGCGGAAGGATTATAGCCTTTTATTTTGCGTGTCTAGATGGAAGACATTCATTATACTTATGCTACCGCCATGAATGTGAGCAGGAGACATTTTACTGGGAAAAATTTATCTCTCTTAAAATTTTATATCAGGCATATCAGGAACAAGACAGACAAAAATGATGGTAAGAAGTTGCTGCAAAGCAAGCAAAAGCAGGCTTGACGAGTTCAGTATTGTTATGATTATTATTATGATTTTTATTAGTTTGTAAAATAGGACTAGTACTAGCAGTAATTTTAACGAATGTAAATGAATGGAATATACCCTGTACACCACCAAATATGCAAGTCGCGCATCCTTTTAAAGTTTTATTGGTCCATTAAACACATAAAAATATAAATCGTGGTGTCGTACGTATAATTAACTCATATTTTGTAGAGGATGTTAATTTAGTTGGGTAGGTGTACGCATACATGGATGAGTGTTAAGTCTTACAAATTATTATTATTGCTGATCGTTAATTACTGTTATTGTTAGTATACCATTTGATGTGTTTTTATTCAGTAAAGCACTACCAACAAGTATAAAAGTAGCGAAATGAAAACACCACGTTGCGTTGTGTGTCTAAACATGTTTGTAGGAAACTATAAAAATACTGTCTTATTTTATAGGCTTGTATACTGAAATAGTACTTAACATTTTTACGCACTTCTTAGTAATGGTAAATTTGGTAGGCTCAGTTGTGTCTTCGTCTTCCAATTTAAACGATAATGACATTTAACAGACAATGCTACGGACGAATATACCTAGGTACTGGGACTAGGTAAGATGGACAGTAGAATAAAAAGATCAGTTGTGTTTATCATGTCTGAATATAAATGGATAAAAGCGACATTAAGATGACATATTGGTAATGCAATGCGCAATAATATTAAATGTTCTTAATTGTTCAATAATCCATAAAAAAGTTTCACAAAATTGATAGGTGAATGGTGTTGTGAAAGAGTAAATAAATGAGTCACATAATACATCATACCATTTACGAATAAGTGGTAGTTAACCATACTGACAAAAATTTGTGAACGAGTTAACCCCAACCCCAACACTGCGGCTGAATATACGCAATACGTGCTGAAATTGGGATGCTAGGAATTGACAACTCATGTATTTCCCAGGGTTTTATTTGGAAGTTTTATGGCTAATAGATTAAAAGTGATCAAGTTTCAAACAACTAATAAATGCGTCTTATGCGTCCTCCAGTTGAGAGCTAATGCTTTCCTAAAGTGTTTTTAATGTTCATTTCTGAGGTCCCACGGTCCAGCAGAAAATTTACTTCGTGTGCGTTTTTAAAATGTTTGAAATGTGTCCCACCAAGCCGATTTAGGTTTCGATTTCACAGTGCATTAAATTTGCTGCCAAACTGTCTAGTTAATACTTTTTAAAGTACCTACATATATTATGCCATTGAAACATTTTTGTCGCTTATTCATCTGTACGACTACCATAAAAACTGCATTGCATTAGGTACAAGGTAGGTATGTATGTCGTTCAATTTTGATGCATTAAACTCAAATGACTCATCCATTGGTGTAGGTGAGCACTGTCACATAGCGCAAATAACCATAAAAATACTTTTCAGAGAAGTGTTTCCTGGTACTTAGCGCTTTATTAATAGACCGATCATTTTTCAAGGTTTGGGTACCTATTTTCTAACTTCCATTTTGTTTTTACTATACTATACAATTGAATAAAATACAATGCACAATAAATCAATGATTTAGTCTACTACTGCTGATACAAATCCAAAATCATTAATTTTAACCATTTCCTTCGCTAACCTTTTCTATGCAACAACAAAGCATGCCAGGCAAACACTGCAATACCTCGCTTGTTACCTGGATGGAATGTGGTTATTGCAAGCCTTTAGCTTTCATAATTACATGTTTGCAGTTTGCACACAGCGTGAATTCCCAGTTTAAATGTACAAGTTACGTTGAGTTCACAAAAATGGGGCGAAGTGAAAGAACACAGCCGCTATATAAAGCGTTTGTGAAGACGATATTCATCCCACGCCGTAAATCATTCTAAACGTGGCAATGGTATTATCGTCTGCGATAGGTAAAGAAATGAACGGCAAAGTCCTCCTGATTGTAGGCTTCAATTTTCATTTTCAGTGGCACAACATGACATAAGCCAGTGCTCACTCTAATATACTTTTCAGCAACCTTCATTAACAATACAAAATAAAAACTGCCAGCGTAAATCAATCAAAATTGGGACGTTAAACGTAAATAAATCTCCAAATTAAATTGGAACTAGGGAATTGCACGTGGAAAGTAAACATAAGTGTTAATTGTCATTTCAAATAGGTAGTAATCAATTATTATTAGAGCAATTACTCATTCATTAAGTTTTAGTCTGATTGTTAGTAAGATACAAAAATATGATACCTATTCACATAAATCTTCTAGTACTTAGCACACACCCAAAATTAGTTCAATTAATATTTCGAAAACAGCAGAACGAGAACAACAATTAACAATGGCGATGCAAGAATCGCACCAAGAAAATGAGATCTCACAGTAGTAATTTTAAAAAATAATGAAAATTCTTTAGTAAGCATGATAAAAATTTACTGTAAAATCTGATGAGCAATTTCTGACGCAGAAGATAAAAAGTGCTTACCTCGGAGGAACTGCAATAGGCATACTGATAGGGTTAACTTCGGCGAAACTACTGGAGGTTCCTGTTGATTCATTGTCGTCGTCATCGTCTGACGTAGCAGAGTTATCGTCGTCCACTTCAATTTTATGATGACCAGAGGATTTATGCACATGATTATCCTCATCATCACTAAAGTCTGATGAAGTAGTGCTATCTGAATCCTCTGAATCATCTTCATCATCAGTTTTATTATGATCCTCCTCATCGTTACCTCCAACCAACGACAATTTCCGTTGAGCTTCAACAAGCTCTTCCATTGCCTCTTGAAGGGCTACATTGGTTGCGGTTGGTGTGGGGGTATTTGGTGCTGGACTTGGACTAGGGGCCAACATATTCGGAGGGAGAAACCCTAAAATGTCGTCAATATTTCTATGCGTTCCAATAAACAACTTGTTCTCAACTTTGACAATGGCACCACCATCGTTCTCAACATTACTGGTATCGTCATCAGGTATCGTTACAGAAGGAATTTCCCTTCCATCAGGACTCGTGCGTTCTCCCAAGGGCCCTGTCACTTTGTTTTCCATTCCGTCATCATCGCATTCCATATCCGAAAGCTCCGACGACGAGGAATCATCTTCCTCATTGACACGTGTTGGAGACAGCAGCATTCCATTTCCAATCATTTCTTCCTGAATATCTTTCGTAGTCGGCACTTTAATCACACATTTGCTAGGATTTCTTCCTAAAGTGCCAGGAACATCAGGATTAGATGCCATCCACCATGGTATCTCTCCAGACTGGCATTTCCTGACCCACGGAGAATCACTCATCATTCGCAAAAAGAATGGTGTTTGTTTCGGGGGCTCGCCCTCAGCATTAAGCTGATTTCCAACGAAATATGGACTTGCTTCAGAATCCCCCTCATTATTTTTATAACTACCTGGCAAATTATCCCTTTCCTCGCTAATTTTAATAGTAACAGACCCTTTCTTTTTCCTTTCTGTATCTGAGGAGGACGAGCAAGGAGAAGCTCTTTGATTATTTCTAGTGTTGTCAAGTTTTGATATGCTTTTTCTTAAATTTGAGGGATGTAATGCCGCTGCAGAATGGATTGGTGCATTGGTACCACTAGCATTACTCCTTTCAACACTTCCACTCCGACTACTCGCAGTAGATGAGCAAGTCGTTCCCCCACCGCCCGCAGTGCTCCCCCTACGACGAGGAGAGTTTCTTTTATCTAAAGCACCACTTGTTGTGGTTGCAATAGTTGTGGTGTTGTTGTTATTATTATCACTGTCACCGGTACTCAGCTTCGTCTTTATTTTTGAAATACCGGTACTACCTAAGCTTCTATTTGTTGCTACCGATGATGAGGCAACAGAAAGCGAGGACTCTGAATCCGACGCGTTTGAATTTTCCAAGCTCAATTTTCTTAGAGGATTAACATTTTTCGTAGATTTTATTCTGCTCAAACCGGGCGCTCCTGTTGCCGGTGACGAATTGCAATTTCCTGTCGTGGACCCAGCATGACTTGGTGAGGATGCTCGACTACTGTTAGCGCTACTGTTGCTATTATTTGCCAGATTATACTGTGAAGACATGCGACTGATTGATCTATTGAGTTGATTTGTGACAGAAGTGGTAGAGGATTTGTTAGGATCAGTCGGCGGTCTTCTTGTAGAATCACGTTTGATGCTAATGGACAAAGGCGAGGATCGTGTATTATTGCCTGCATTAGTGCTCGACTCATTATCATCATTATTAGAAGTCACCACAGTATCAGTAGAGGATTTGTGCTGCATTGTTGCCAGCTTGCCAGTCTCTACTTCCTGCTTCCGTCCATACTCTATTTGCTCGTCCTGCTGCTGCTGCTCTTTTGTTGCGGTTGCTCCGACGTTGAGAGCCGATTTACGCAGAAACTCCTTGTTAGCCAAGTTTACTATCAAACCACCGGCATTCAATGTTGTTGTCGCGGCTGCAACAGGAGGACTGGATGCTTTTGTCGAGAATTTCTTTGTCCCTGTGGTGGTGGCAGCTTGCTCCGTCATTGTTGACTGTCCTGTTTTACGATATGAGCCAATGTCTTCCCCATCACTTGCCGTTCTGCTCTTATTATTAATGCTATTTCGCCGGCTTGCAGGAGACGTTTGTCTACTCTGAGGCAGTGGTGATCGTGACAACTGGTCGCTACTACTTGAATTTGATGTGGTTAATGCGGTAGAGGAACTACTGATACCCTTTTCGTTATTATTGGCGATATTACCTATTTTGGCAACCTCTTTTGTTGAATTAGCGGATTCCGTTGATGACAAGGAATTAGTGGTTTTCTTGAGACTTCCGCGTCGGCTTAAAATACTGCCATTACTGACCGACGAGGAGGCAACTGTACTGCTTTCACCAGCAGCCGTGGCCTTGGCTGTTTTCTCTGCGTTAAAGCGGTTCATAACGGCGGTGAATGGACTGTTGAAATTCATCGTTAATGGAGGTCTTGGAATTGCAGTAAGACCAGCGTATTTACTTTTTGGTTCTTCGTCCGTTTGCATTGCTTTGTGTTTCAAAACTCCATCGTAGCGGGAGCTAAAGATTCGGGGTGTGAATTTGGGCGCTTCCTCGTTTGAAATTTCATTTGCCTTCATATCTGCGTTGCTATTGTCGTCCTCATCTTCATCGTCATCCCCACCATCGAGGGAGTCTAAAATGGTACAAGTGCCGCGGCTTATCCATGATGTAAGTTCTTCAATCTCTCGTTGCTGTTTGTTGTCTTCTTTTTCCTTTTGGTACTGGGTTTTGCTATACTGCTTTTTAGCTTCCTCTGTAAGCATTGCTGCCGCTTTGAGCGTACTCGCAGTTGGTAAAGATGCACTGTAGTGGGCATGTGAAGG
>JAHZNB010002567.1:0-42704 GCA_027744295.1 Callyntrura guangdongensis | reverse complement strand
AGAGAGAGAGAGAGAGAAAGGCACACAGTGAAAGATAACCTAACACGGAGTGACTATAAAACAACTATATTCGCTGGTAGCGGCGGTCGTAGCGATGGGCAGTACATTGAATACTCTGACGATGATCATTATGACGATATTTTTTACACACAGACACACACGCAGCTGTACAGTTCATAATACGGACAAACACACACGTACAAAGTGTAAGCAAATCTAAAAGTGTCTGTTGTGTATATTATGTGCTGCTGTACTAATATTACCACTGCCATTTACCGCACATTCCCATAACGGATTCCAATGTCATGTCGAATAGTTTGCCATGTATCCTCAGTTATCTAGTGTCGTGCAACTGTCCCTATAAACATATCACGTTGTATCAAAATGATGTGTACCTTACCAACAACTGTTTATTCTTGTAGCCACCACCACATTTATATACACACAGGGTACACATCCACATACGAGCACCTCCTACAAGGTGTTCGACCATCATCATCACCAAAGTGAAAGAACACATAGTAATCATCATCGTCATCATCATGATCTTTCTCTTCTTTGCTATAAAGCCATAACCATCCAGAAAAGCAACAAAGACAAGCAGCAGCAGTAGCAGCAAAACACACACTTAAATACATTTATACTCATCTTTCTTCTTTTTCATCATCGTTTCGTCGTTGTGGAGTTCTTCCTCCTCCTCTGTTTTGCTTTGTTCGTTAGTTGTTGTTGCTTTCTTTTTACTGCCGCCACTGCTTCTTCTGCTTGATTTCATGCCGTGATGTACGGTTTGTACACTTTATTATGTTATTGCCATCACCGAGAGTCGATTTCTCCTCAGCAATATTATTGCTGTATGTGTGTGTGTGGATGAAATTTCGGATACACCTTCAAAACAATTATTATCCGACACAAATTATACAAAAGTAGGTAAGTATGCACTATAAAGAAGTAACTCTCCATAAAAATGTGTACATTGTTACAATCATGTGCCTTTTTTTCTTGTTTCCCCTCTTTCGGAAAAATAAAACTAAACGACTGTGTGACTTATGAAAAAAGAGTTTTACACAATAATAATAATAATATTAATAATAATAATAATAAAGATAGTCATAATGAATATACTACCGGATAGAATTGTATGTAATGGAATGCATGACAGGGAACGGCATATAAAGTAAGAACGGTACTCTCTTTCTTTCTGATGCATGTTTAATGTACAAAGCAAGAAAAGGACCACACCATCATCACGATCGTCGTCATCATCATCATGATCAACAACAGCATCAGATAGTGGAGAAATGGCACCGATAATGATCACCACATAACGTACATAGACACAGAGACACAAACAAACACCGATGCATAGAGAGGAGAGAGAGAGAGAGACTCGGCGTACAACAACAACCAGAAGATAAGTACGTACATTTTATGGGAAGTTGCTACTACTACTTCCTAAAAAGAAAGGAGAAGAAACACGTAAACTATGTGAAAGTTTCGCGTAATAATAATCATCATCATGAATAGAATAGCTGTGTGGACTGCAAAAAGTACGACGATACAAGAAAATAAACGATCATTGTGCTGGTGTTTCTACTGCCGTGCCGAGAAGCCTGCTTCTGCTGTTGGTTGACGACGACGACGATGATGATGTTGATGATTACAAAGAAAGGAGCAGCAGCACAAAAGAGAGAGCGTGAAAGCAACATCATGAGCGTGTGATCTTCCTCTCCTTCATGCCCGTTTGATCTCACACTTTGCTGGTGTCCACATACTCCTAGTCCTGCAAGCACACACACAAAAGAATAATAGGCAATATACATAAAATACATAGTCCCATTAATGCATACTGTGTACAACATACATTTTTTTCTAGTAGTTTTAATTGTCCTGTCAATAGAGGAAAAACCAGTTTTCTTCTTCTGTAACAACCACCATCAAAGCGTATTCATGTTACAGAGCGTTTCATGTCATCTCAGAGAGAGAGAGATGGAGAAAAAACTTTCACCTCCTTCTTATTTTTTGGTTTCCCTTTTAAGATCAACTTCTCAAAAGCAGGGACACTTACATTCTCAAAACATTCTATTATGCATTCGTTCAAAAACATGAATAATGAATGTCAATGTGTTATTTTATTACTGCTTCAGTTACAATATTTCAGGTCGAAAGCTTCCTAAGAAGCTTTTCAACTCACTATCCTCCAATTAAAATGAGACCCCATTGCCAGAGGATACTCACAACTGGAGAGTGTATACAGTAAAGTTTTAAGAGGCAAATGTAAGGATACCTGGAAGCAATGAAAAAGTGATGCAAGTTGAAGTGCCTGGTCACATTGTAAATAGGATAGGCCGGGAAAAGACCAGAACCTTCTGTAAAATTGAAAGCAGGTTAGAATGACAACCCCAGATTTAGTACGTTCCAAGCCTGAGGCACACTCTAGTTTAATATAAATAGGTACTCTTATTTTCAATACCGGTGTTTTAAACGGCATTATTACGCGTTTCTTTCAAATCAAGCAGATATATTTTCATTCAACCATATATTTTCTCGTTTGCTCTTGTCGTCAACATGAGATCCAAACTTGATTACGTTACGTAACATAACATCAATCCCTGTTTTCTTTCTCCTCTTCTTGTGACACCAACCTAAAACCGTTACTTTGCAGTGACTTGCATTTTGATAAAAACGTTCCCAAGAAAGGTACGAAAATCACATGTAAGTTAAGCAAGCCAGCACAATAATCCACATGTAATTTTTGCTGTACCTATAGTTTGGGTCCCCCTCTACTGCTGCCAAGTATGTCAGAGGCACCATATAATATTATCCCCTCTCGCTCTCTCTTCTCTCTAGGTGCTGGCAAAAGCAACAGAAAACGAAACAGCAAGCAAATAGGCATAAAACACATTCACACACGCTTACACATGTACTAGTGCATAAGGGAAGAACTAGAAGAAGATCAGAGAGCAAAACTTTTACGGAATTCAACGATCCCTCGAACGAAGATGTTGATGTTGTTTCATGATCATGATGATGATGGCGACGACGACGACGACTACGACGATGATGATGATGATGATGAACACGATGGGAAATGTACATTTTGCTTCTTCTTCATCTCGTTCCTTCCGCTTTTTCTTCATGTTCTGTCTTCTTTTCTTTCACTTTTCTTTTTTCTTCTTGTTCTCTTCTCGTTCTTGTTATTATTACAGAGGAAGGTTACAAACAAGCATGTAGACAAGCAAGCAACAGAAGCTCATTTTCATCGTCATCATCGTCGTCATTCTTTTTTGCTTCAGCAGTGCTTGTTTCTCCTTATTTTTTTCTTTTTTTTCCTCTCGCTCTTCCCATTTCTTTTCTTCTTTTTTGGGTCTTTTTTTGGTTACGTCGGTATTGCTGTGTTTGTGCTTGTTAGTGTAATAAAAGTGGCAGTAAAAGCTTCCAGCTTCCTCTTTACGTATTCATTTTGCACAGTGATGATGATGATAGTACATAGAAGAGGAGTAACATTACCATTTACCCCCCAAAAAATGTTCCATGTGTGTATGCTGTATTGCCACACATGAATCACTTTTACAACACGAAAAAGAGCAGTAGCGGTAGCATCAGTTGCAACGCAAGTAGGAACAGTCGCGGTGTTTTTCAACGTTTCTTCCATCGTGTAACACAAGGAGACACTGTAATGTGTGTACTTTTTGTTTTTAAGCAACTGCAATAACAGCCAGCAAGATCGACGAACAAGCCAAAGAAAACGCACAAGGGCAGCAGCAGCGGCTGAGGAGTAATAGTCTCAAGTCAGTAACAACGGTGGCAGTGGTGGTGGCGTGTATAGGCAAGGTAGGCGGGTAAAAAGCATGCATACCATTTTTTCTGAGTACATTCTCACTTTTATAGACTTTGAAGAGAGAAAAAATCTACATAAATATTCGTGTATTTCGTTCATGGAAGTAAAAAAGAAAGATAAGTCAGTCAGTATAACACACACACGCACACACGCAGACATACAAAACAGAAGGAGAGGAAGGGAGGGAGAGATGGAGAGATACATAAAGAGATAAAGAAAAAGAAATGGAATAGCCTATCTTTTTTGCAAGTAAACGTGCTATAGGTATTTGACTTGACTAGGTTTTGTCGTCTGTCCCACTATTTACTCAACTGTGAATTAAGTCAGTGGGAAAACATATCGTAACATTGAAAAATGTACGGCATATCTTTGAGACATTTTTATGGTGTATGGCTTTGCATAAATGCATAAGGGGTATACCATGTCGTCGGAACTGGTACACACACACACACACACGGCGACACACATGCAAATGGGCAATTCACAAAATAGAAACAAGGAAGAAGGGAAAAGATGGGATTCAAATGATGATGATGAAGACAATGATGACGATAAAATGACTGTCTATGAATGAGATGAAATGATGTACTCATAAAAATTCTCTCTCTGAAGTATACTGTTATTATTATTATGATTATTTTTTAAAAGAAGGGAGAAATAGGAACTGAAGGACCTTATATACATAGCAAAAGCAAAGTACGTAAAGTAAGTTGTTTGACGACGATGATGATGATGGCCATGGTGGATGGTGATGTGAAGGGGAATATTATGGTACTGTTATGGCCACACGATAACCGTTAAACTTTTCTTCGTTGAGCTACTACAAGCTACTACCCCCACCACCACCACTGGCTGCTGTTGCTTCTTCTTGGAAAAAAACTTTTTTTCCTCTTGTAACTGGCTACTTGTGTTCGTTCATATTGCTAAGTGGCTTCAAAGAAGGAAAATGAACAAGTTTGAAAAGGGAATACTGAGGAAAATGATACACTTGTTCTGTTGTTCTTCCCCTCGTCCTCTCCTTTTCAATACACTGCCTTCCTCTTTTGAATATAAAAAATGACTTTTCCACAATTTAATAAAAGACAGGGCAGAGCAGAATATTATGCAGGCATGTTTAAATGTTCGAAAGTTACTAGAGCTGTTGCAGAAGGCAAGGAAAAATGCAAAAATACAAAATTAGCATTGACATTTTTGCTTTTGGGATAGTGGAAAGTTTAACAAGTATGTTTGACTTTACAAAAATATTTTTTTAGCTCTTTGTCGGTAAAATGCAAAAATACAAAATTAGCATTGACATTTTTGCTTTTGGGATAGTGGAAAGTTTAACAAGTATGTTTGACTTTACAAAAATATTTTTTAGCTCTTTGTCGGCGAGTGTCTGCTAACGGTGCTCATCTAATTAGCAAATAATTTTACTTTCTTTTTTTCTCTATGTACTTTTATAATAGACGGCGCGTATATTAAACATGAAAGAGGTCCTAAATAGTATGACTATGAATCTTAATAAAACATCTAAATAAAAACAGCTGAACTTAACCATAATATACATGCAGCGAAAGTAAGTTGTCGATGAAGGTTTTTTGGGTGTTATAAGTACTGACAAATACTTATATGAATGAAAACACCTGTTCAGGTTGAGCAAAAACGATGCATTAACTTACTAGGATAATATCCCGTTTTGAATTACTATGATTGAATGTACTGTATTAACCATATGATAGCTCAAAAAGCCTTACCACCATGATTTGAAGGTCAAATAGCAGACTATAAAACGCTTGCAGAAAATTAATTGTAATTTGTGATAAAGATTATACAACCACTTTCATCCACAGCGCATAAGTTAATTTAGCAGATTATTGAATTGATTATAGCAGTTTGTACTTAATTACACTGGAATGATCATTTGTTTGGAAGAATATATACAAAATTGCAAATGCTTTTGAAATTTTAATGATTGATTACATTCCCTTGCTGGTTTACAGCCTGGTAAAAAACATAACTTTTTATACGTTGCATTCGGTATGCTATTTAAAATTAGTATAAATTTCTGATTTTTGCAGATATGACTTCATTAATTCGCCATTTGAAAATGTTTTTTTTAACTCACGGCTAAAATACAATGTAAGTAAGAATTAAATAATGTATCCTGCATAATTTGTCCTGTTAGCTGTGTTTTTATTCTAGAAATTACATGTATACACTGCGAGATGCTGTTTGTTGCGAAACATGATTATGATATGAACATACATGTAAAAGTATTGAAGACGGACATCAGGAAAAACATCATGGTACCGAAATGTTTCCGTCACTTGATGATGACTTGAGCTTGTTTGCCTAGTTAGTTTTTTCTTTCAACCAAAGTACTAACAAAGAATCACTTCATACGGCAACAGTATATAAGTGCGGTTTCTCAAGATGAATATTGCCCATCACGATAATGACGACGATGAGAAAACAAGAAGAAGTGCAAAGATATGGTGCTAATAGTTTTCTACGACGATGTTGATGATAATAATATCATATCATATTATTATTATATTCAGATAAACAGGCAAGAAATAGATACCACAAGAAGAAAAAAGTTCCTATTTTAACAAAACATTTATTTCCTGTGTGGTTACAGACCTGCTCTAATTGTTAATAGGACGCTATGGATAGACACATACGTTTACGACTGGTGATGTGGTTTCGATACTAACAATGCATATATTTGAATGAGCATATGATATGGGATGCGGCTTATATAGAAAAAACGACCAAGTGGTCTGCTAAAAATTTAACTAAAATACAGAACTTTTACTAAATACATTCCTATGCTGGTCAAACAAAACTCTCTTCGTTGTATTTGTTTCTCCATAATATAAATATATACGTACATAACGGATCTAATAAGTTAACTCGCACTGTTTCATAAAGCAAATAATGTAGACACGTTTTACGTATATATATTTCCTCGTCCCTTTATTTTTTTTGCAAACTGAATTAAAGGAGAAAAATACAACTTTTGCTGTTTCTTACTGCTATCAACTAAGTATAACATGTTCACCACTGTTACATGTGCAAATTTATGCCTACATGATTTTTTATTGGAGGAATTGGAGTAAAGAAGAAAAAGTAACACGAGTGCGTGTGCATTGTGTACTATATTATAAATATCCAGTCATATGGTGAAATAGTGTGTGTGTATATGTGGAAGTGTGTTTTTCTAAAGAAATATGCTTATTTCTCCGTCCCATACAAAAAATACAGAAATTACAGGATACAGAGAGAAATAGATATACGAAAAAAAAGCAGCGGCACCAGCAGTGGTCGTTTTCAGAGTTGTTGTTATTATATACGGGAAATTGAACACTGTCTTTGCTTCTATACACGTTATTATTTCCCTGCTATGCATGGGACACGCCGTTCCTGGTGATGTTTTCAGAGAGAAGTGAGTAAGAACCCAGAGAGAGAGAGAGAAAGAGTGAGAGAGAAACGAGAGAGCATACACTGCAAGAGGGAAAACTACGTAAGAGAGTATGGTTTTGGGTCCGAATAGTAAAATACCTAGTAATATGCTACCACTGGTGCTGTTCAGCAAAAGAAGGAAGGAGAGCTATATTCTGGAGAAGGTGTGTCAGTCGCAGTCGCAATGATGAAAGTGAAAGGGAAGGAGCCATGGCGTAGACCCTATCATCATCATCATCGTGCATAACGGTGACAATGAGATTTCCTCCAGAAGAGAATAAAGAAGAGAGAGAGAGCGAGGAGAAGAACTACAACCAGAGTGCATGGAGAAGTAATGGCAACAGCAGTAGACTGGGATAGTAGTAGCATATCCATACAAAAAAGAAAGTACGAGCACTAAGAAACCCCACTTGAAGAAAATTTACACAGCGTGCATTATCCACTATCCTGCTCCATTTTAAATTGTCCGTGCATCTCTCCGGTGTAAGCCGGGATGCATGCGAGGTATGTGATGGTGAGAGAGAAAATAATAGGAGAGATGGACAGCAAAAGAAAAGCAGGCAGCAGTAGCGGCAATGCAAAAAGGAAATAAAAGCCGTCGTCGTCGTGCTCTTTTACAGGGAGAGAAAATAACATGCCGTATAATATGTTGCACACATACACACACATAGTATATGTTGTGGAATATTGATATTATATATTAAGGAGTTTTTTTTTCTCTCTCTCTCCCTCTCTCCTTTTTCCTTTTCCATCGTTCCCCTCTGTATGCACTACACAAGATGTACACTAATAATAATGTGTTCGAGAGTACGTGTACACACACATGTATAGAATCCATAGCATGTTTAGTAAAAGCAGTGTGTTGGGAAGTAGTTGTGAGAGTATAACTTATACACAAAATATTCACAACACATTCTCTCTCATTCTATCTCTCTCTCCGTCTTTTGGGTTTCCTCACTGGATCTGGATAGGACTCTGGACTACTACTACTATCGCTCACTACTGACTTGGATGTAGTAGTGTGAAGTGGAAACATTGTTGGTGTGTTTTAAGCAAGTTGGTAGTGGACTTGACGAGAGTGTGTGTGTGTTTGAGAGAGAGAGAGGGGGGAGCAAAGGAAAATAAAAAATACGAGGAAAGGAGTCCATTCAAAGGAATTTGTTATTGTATTTTGTAATAACCACTAACCACGGGACATTAAAAACAAGCAGCGGAAAAGGGAAATTAACGGAAAACGCAGACGCCAGTCAGTAAAACAATAATCAGAGGAATAATGTGATCTCGTACGATAAACCGCTGCTACTCCGCCACTACTACTAGTACCCAATTAATATCATCCTCAAGGTCCTTTCCCTTACCTTAGAGAAAGAAGGGCATTGTCGTCGTTCGCTCATCTTATCATCATCGTCAAAGGAGTCATCAGCCAGAGTCCCTGATAATAACAGCCCTAGAGAGCATTCATTACGAGCAAGAGCACAAAAGGACGGAAGAGACTGAAGGCGCTTTCCTTCTCATCTTCACCTTTCACTTTTTTCAGAGAAGAAAAAAAGTGCCCCTTTCACCACATCATTATCATCACCTCAGAAAAGATAATGTGGAATGCTGTAAAAGGAAATATTTACAACACTAGAAGCCAACTACGCTCTTGCTCCTCCGGTGTGTACGCATATATTAATGGTCCCTGAGAAGCGAAGGAGAGTACCACACAAAAAAAACATTAGTAGCCGCCAACTCAACATTCTCTTCCATTACGTTAATAATACAAAGGGAGAAGGACGGCGGAGCGACCATTAAAATCTCATATTTACGCGATAATTACAGTAATATTCAACCTGTTACTGTACACCACTGGCGAGGGACAGAGCGGTAGCAGAGGGACGAAAAGCCAGGACCAGTTAAGACTGCTGTTGGGAGGCATGATTTAACAACGGTACGAGAGTTAATACTTGGTTGGGAAGATGCGGATTGTGATCTGATCTACTAAGGCGAGAAATTACAGCAAAATAAGCACATGCACACACACAAGAATACTGAAAATGCAATACAGAGTTGATGTGTAAGTATAACGATGATTAGTAGAAGATAACAAAAAGGCAGCTGATATTTTTGTACGTAAATAATAATAATGTCCATTTTGTTGACCGCGAACAAAAGGAGCAGGGTTTCCTTTTCGAATTTGATGTACAAGTGAGACTGCTTCCGGAAAGATAATCACGCACAACAGACAGACCGTACAACACAAAAATAACTTTATAAATGTATATTTTTTGCTACCAGTTTTGTGATCTAAGAGAAATTGGTGGAAATAGGTGTTGAAATTGAAAACCAATGTCCTTCATTGTTCTGTTATAATTATCATTACTCCACCATTTAAACGGCAGGTCCTTGACTAAGAGTTGGGAGTTGTTTTGGATATCAGAGGCGGTGTGTGTGTGTGTGTGCGTGTGTGTGTGCGCGTGTGTGTGTGAGTGGTACGTTTGAACGACGGACAAAAAGGTCGGATTTGATTTTCTACACCATCTCATCTCAACTTTGTCGCTGACCGATAGTTTGAAGCAACTCAACAAGAAATCAACAGCACGTTGTGGAGTCATTTTGTTTTCCGTCGTCGTCCCCAACAGACAGTGACCAGTTCAAATTGTAATCATTGATAATGAGGAAGATTCAATGATGAAGTGGTGACAGCGAGAAACGAGTGTGAGAAAATTCTGGTCGCATGTGGTGGAGATAAGGGTGGGTGATGGCTCAACATGGGCATCTCTTCGTCAAAAAAACTTTCCACAAGCCCACTTACTGCCATCACTGCACCGACATGCTATGGGGTCTCATCCAACAAGGATGCATTTGTGAGGGTAAGCAATTTTCTGTTTCAATCTTTATCATCCGACAACGATTAATTTCAAATAAAAAAATCAAGTCAGTTTTCTCAAGTAGACATGAAGTCAATAGGCATATTCAAAGCATGTGATTGTCGGGATATTACCTGCATTCATTACAAGCATATCCCGAGGCAGTGTCGTATATTTATTGTGCAACGACCTTGACAAAATTAATCATGTCAGATGTTTACATAGCTGCGTAAAAATAGCAGCAATCTCCATATAAAGGACCTAAAGGACTAACAGACCGAACAATGTGCTGATAACGATATCACCTTCCACACAGAGGATCCGATTGCAATTAGAGTTGCCATTACATAATGTACGTAATACATAATACATGTTAGCTCAGGTAGATTCATGAATCCCGATGTTACCACGTTCCATATCATATTTTTACTACTACTGCACTCCTTAATAAAATCATGTCAATCATGTTATCCTATACCGCTGTTATCAAAAATTGATTTTTCCACACTTCCGTATGTTCCTTATCCGGTCAAAACCTTTCGTTAATTGAATTCCACCAAACTGAAATACCAGCAGGGTAGGCTGTTTAATCCCGACGTACAAATCCAGATTGTACTGGTTTAAAGTTAGTAGAATGTAAATTTATATTCTCTCTGGTAATCTAATCTATTTTCCGGTCATTCTGCTTATTCATTCATAATGGAGTTTTATCTTGAGACCGATTTCCGGCGGACTTTACTGGCAATGTGATGCTCATAACTTACTCGCATTAATTAACGTATTAAATACATGTATATCTACATATTGTACAATATGCCCTTGAATGTGACATAAGGTGGCATTCATAATGACATTTTCTGCAACTCATCTCGAGACCCAGGGACACATGTTTACGTAATGAACAGAGCAGCAGTGAAAGAAGAAGGTTTTTTGTTTTTTTCTCGATGCATTGCCAATAATAGGAATGTATTCAGCTATTGGCTACTATGTTCGATGGGCGTTAGAAAGAAACCGTTATATTCTCAAATGGGAAATATTACCATTCATCATGATTACTGATTACATAATATGCTCAGGCAAGAGCACATGTAGCTTCTTTTGTTGTTTTTATTTTTGTCAGTTAACTATCTGTATATTAAACTACACGTGAAATCCATTTCCCTGCTATGTTCCATCCATTTCACATTCGTTCTCGTTTATAATTTCATTCATTCATTGAAATACATCATTTTTTTGTATTCATTCATGAACATACACCAGTCTATATGCTCCAACAAGTATTAGGCCAACATGCCGTGATTACTAAACGTTCCTGCAGCAGCCGCGTTGCGTATAATAATGTTTAAGCATGTTAAAGTGTATCACTGCAACACGAACAAATAAAAAAAGTAAAAGAATTGACGACCTCTGCTCTTTTGCTGACGAATTCGTTGTTATCATAATACACCAGACGTTCGCAGAGACAGGCTCTTTTGTGGCAAACAAAAGCATTTTGTGTTTTCGAGGAAAAATATCTCTTTTGCCAACAGCCCCTCTAAGCAGATCTAGAGTGTGGTGTTGGGAAGAAAGAGCTCAATTAAAATTATTTATACGGTAAAGAGATCCATTAAAGCAAACTATAACAGTATACTTAGTTAATAACAATCGTAAAACCAAGAAGGCAGGATACACTTATTTTTAACACAATACCCTCTGGCAGTCAATGAGCCATGAACCATTACATAAATAACTGAGGGTGATGTCTACCTACCTATTTGTAGAATAATCTCGGCTTTTGGCGTTGTCTTTTGGTCGCACACTGCAACACTTTTTTTCCTGATAGGTACACAGAAGGGAAACCGCAGGAACGATGACGTGATAATCTCATCATCTTACATGCCTCATTAACAATAAACTACTGAGGCATGTCATCTTAATCGCGTCTAAATGCTATAAATCATACCATTTTGTTTAATGAATCTCTAAAAACTGATCTTTATCTTGATACCCCGTCCTATCTCAGTAGCAATCAGTTGGACCACACACGACATGTTTTACATGGGATGACATGAGACACATGACGAGACTACCACGACTATGACTACTTTCCCCTTTTCAAAGAATGAAGCATGGGTATATAATTCATTATAAAGGAAACAGGTGCATAATTCAAAGAAATCTCATATTCAACGTTTCATAATAAATTATCTACTTCTTGAGTATAGACAATCCTAATGACAATTTATAATGGAATTTTCATCCAGGAAGTACATACTACCTAAAGTAATTGTAGATTTAAATTTACATAAGGTTATCAGGCACAAGAACTAAATTGTCGTGTCACAAACAATGCCATTTTAATTAAATAAGAATTTTTAAATTTAGATTTATAAAAAATTATACACATAGGTCTACATATGCTTGTATTAACTTATAACATGCCTATTGGGGTAGGTATGTATTGTATTAAAGCTGTAATGGTTTACTGTCAGAATGGCTGTCCCTATTCTGACTGACCGATTGACTGACTAGACTGGAAATTAGTAAGAATACCATTGTTAACTTACTGGCCCTTTTTGATGACGATTCCGTCACCATCATCATCACCAATACTAATACTACCACTCTGGTCTACTCTGTGACGAACGACACTAATCAAGCAAAAGCCAGCCTTTTCTTGTTTCACCAACCTTGGGAAATTTACGTCATGTTTTCTCACCATAATAAACAAAAGATTAGTATTTAGCAGTCAGTGGCGGCGGCGGTGGTGATGGTGTGGCAGCCATATAAAAAAACAAACGGTTGTTGCCAATAATAAGTTCGTATTCATTGGCTGGTTGTAAATACCTCTTGTATAAAACAGACATGCTCTTATTATAGCTGTACACATACACACACTTTTTTTTTTTTAGCAAACATGACATGAACTAGTAACAATATACCTACTGACACATAAAAATAGGCTTTTTATGGCTGATCCTTCTTATCTTCACTTTTGCTGATGCACCGTAACCAGAAAAACGAAACCGATTTAGCCAGTGTGTGTATGTATTACTTATTAGACTATAAAAAAGAACTAAAAACGTCCTCTTTTTTTCACCCGACTTGTTATTTCTTCTTCGTGGTCCATGATGACGGTTCGTCTATATATACATGGAATGAGGGAGGGAGCGCCATAAAAACGATGGCCATGATGATAGCATAAATATATAAAGATACATATACACACAGACGTGGCGGTGTGATCTCTGTTTACATGACTTCTTTTTTAGTCCCATCATCATCATCAACCTCGTCACACAGCACACATAACAAACTTGAGTAAGGTTGAAAATTACGTCATATTATTATTACAGTATTATTATTCCCCATCTCCAACAACACACCATAGTAAACACTTTTTCCTTCCGTCTATGTTCTTCGCGCTCTGCTCTGTTCTCTTAGACAAAACCGGATGTAGCCCATATCATCCATACACACAAACACACTTTGCACTTACACAACAGCGTCAGTTCATCATCATCATCATGATCATCAGAGGAAAACACATGTAATAACAGCGATAAAACTTTTGATGATGAATGAAGGAAAAAATGGATGAATGAGTTGAGAAAGTACACAACAATAAAGTATTCCACATAACCAGCAACAGATTATTTGCATTTCCCCACGCATTTACTTTTTTGCCACGCAGCAGCAGCGCAGCGCAGCAGCGACCAAGCATTTTAATAATAATCGTCACCAATAAAGCATCACTTTGCCTGTCGTCGCAAATTAGAAAAAAAAATCTCACATTTCACACGTGCGAAAATAGTTTAAAGCTAACACAGAAACGCACTTTTTGAAGACGCAATAAAATACAATTGCATAATAATAATAAAATAAAATAATAATAATAATAATAATAATAATAATGCATATAAATCTCTAGTTTAAATTAGCTGATGCACAAATTATCTAGTGCAGTGCTGTTAGTAAAAAAAATCGTCAATCAGTCAATAGTAGGTACGGTAGCTAACATAAAACTTTATCTAGATTAAAAGACAACTAACACACAACTCCCTATAGGATGACACACATGCAACAACAATAGCCGGCACTAAAAAATGTGGTGGTGCCTTAAATTACAACAAAACTATATGCCACATTGCGTAAGTATTGTGTACGTGTAGGTGTAGTATATTGATATAACTGACTAAAATAATATATTCAATTGTATTTTAAACATGTATTAACTCGATATTATTCTTTTATAATGACTTATACCTACTTGGTGGTGGTGAAATTGAAATTAATTGCAAAAACCTGCCTATACATGCATATTACGTGAATTATGTATTCTCTTATCTTCTATCTCTTCTCTCTGCCTCTCTCTCTCTCTCTCTCTCGATTTATATTTCTATTATTATTATTGTTGTTGTACTTACAGTATGCAACTTTGTGGTGCACGAACGATGCTCCAAGAATGTACTTTCACCCTGCTCCACAGTGGCTTTATCGTATGTCAAGGTATGATGACGATGATGATGATCATTAAAAAATTACATGACTATTAACTATTTGCCTGTTGCAGTAGCGTATTAAAAGTAGTAGCTCACTGTATTATATAGAATTTTGTTCACAATGTTGTTAGTTTGTTGGTATGCTTGAGTGTGGATGTGTGTGTGAGCGCGCGCGTGTGTGTGTGAAATTTGAGTTAACAATGTAATTTTTGATAGAGTAGCAATCTAGTTGTAGCAGTGATTGTAAAAAGATACAGTTTAGTTGCAGTTTTACAATCATAATGATAGGTCATCATCACAAAACGTACTTGTATTGAAAGCGCAGCGGTAAAGAAGAAAGAAAAAAAATCAATTGAAAATGTGGATTGTTGACTGAATATTGTTGTACTTGAACGTACCTCAAATTACAGACGAAATCTAATCAAAATATTACCTCTTTGACTGGTGACTTTTACTGTTTATTGAAAACTTATTAACAAAAAATAAGCGCACTACTAGACAAAACGTTTATGTGAAGAAATTCAGTACTGTTTGAAGTACGTTTGATTGTTTAACGAAAGAAGAGACATTATTTTTTTAGTAGCGATGTACGGAAAATTTTGGAATAGTTACCAGGACCTTAGTCTGGTGGGCTTGAGTAATTTGAAGAAGCCCAACTTTAAAATCAGCAGGGATTTTGTGTTTTTGAAAAAGTACAATGTCAGCGGAGGGGACAGCAACGGGGCTGACATCAGCCACGAACGTTATAGAAAAAATTATGGGAATGAGTTTGAGGGATTGTTAAATAGTGATTGTAGTAGTGGACAGGGAGGTAGCAAATTGATGACGACGGAACACAGTCGCCAAAATTGTGGAAACAGCGATAGATCAAAGAAAGGGAGGAAAGGATTGATAAGATCAGCAACAAGTATGATTTCTGTAGCACAAAGAAAAAGTAAGGGTCAATACGGCGACTTTGATGGTGTGTGTTGTGCCGGTTTGTACTGTGGCGTGGTGTGCCGTTGTGACGAAGCCGTTTTTTCCGTTGACTATAATAATAATAAGAGTAGTCGTAACCCTGGTGGTGTTGTACGTTTTAAAAGCCATTCCCAGCAAAATTGTTCTGACGGTTGGATGAATTATTTGCAGACCCCTGTGGCTCATTGTTGGTCAGACCCCAGCCACTTCAAACGAAAGTTTTGCCATGTGTGTAGGAAAAAACTGGATGATCATGTAGCGTTTAAGTGTGAAAGTAAGTCGATACAAATTACACCAATGTATTACACCAATTTCATGGAAAGATATATATGCATTCCTAATTTATAAAGAAAATTAATTACTTTCATTTTTGTCATGTTTCAGTTTGTGAGTACTATGTACACGAATATTGTCAGGAGTTATCCGTGCCGAATTGCAAAGAATGTGCCACATACTTTCCTGGTCGAGAGTTGTCCAGTGTACGACATATTCATCATTGGCGGGAGGGGAATCTCGCCTCCAGTTCAAAATGTGCAGTGTGTAAGAAGTCGTGTTGGTCGAGCGAATGCCTGTCTGGCTACAGGTAAGAGAATTAAAAAATCCAGGATTTTTTTATTTCCTGCGATGGCGATACTGATATTTCATGATTTCGACATAGTTGTGGTATGTACCTTCGGGAGAGCTCGATTGAGCCTACGCGCAGACGATGCTCTAAAAGTAAAAGTCTATAGTTGGTTGTATATATGTATATGTAGTACTGGTAATAATCAGCAAGCACCTTACACCACATGAGATCATCATAAAAATTGACTGGAGCAGATGAATAAAAAATTCATGAATTATACACCCTATCCCATCTTGCTTCACTCTTGTTTCCTTCGACGTCATCCCAGACTATTTTTTCTTCCCTGTTTGTAATAACAGAGCAATGCAACTACGTCATATCCCCAATGCTGTCATAAATGTTTAGCGTTTAGATTTATAATACAGTTTACAAACTTTTATATTTTTCATGCTCACAGGTGTGAATGGTGTGGAATCACAGCGCATCCAGCATGCCACAAGTCTATACCTCCAGAATGCAACTTCGGTGTTCTGGAACCAATTTACCTACCGCCACATTGTGTGTCCATTCCAAGAACGGAGATTTCAATGGAAATTATGCTTGGAGTTGCCAAGAAATCTCGAGAAACTGCTGCCAATATTCGTAAGCACTCCTGATATAAAAAAAGTTTGCTATCTTTCTCTCTACTTTACGTGACCTTTAACCTCCCAAAATGCCATTTCATAAAAACGAAATTAGACGCTTTCTAGCATCTACCAGAGATGTTTTGTAGCATTGTGACGAAAGAGCTTTTTTTTATTGCTGTTTTACTATTCCCATCAGCATCAGCTTATAAAGTGTGCATAATTTTATTTAGCCAGTGTACTAAAGTACATTGATGGCTCATTGTTATCCAAAATTTCTCATTACTAGTAGACGTTTTAAGCCTTTCTTCTACAATAAATCAATTTACTCACCTGATTTTCCTTCGTTCGTTCGTTTAAAATGTCACAGTTTACGACATTCGCTACCCCTTTTTTACGTATTGCTATTTGAAACCACCCCTTTTTTTCTTGAAAAAAGGCTCATTGCCATTGTCTTTTATTATTAGCACAAAAGTAAATAAGATACCGTTAAAGTTGAAGGTCTTTTTCCGATGTTCGCTTCCTTTTTCTCCAATCTCTCTCGCTCGCTCATCATCATCATCAACACACTCTAGTCTCAAAGATGATGGTATTGATGATGGCACACATTTATTTCTGGCGTGTCTCACACACTCACACATTCATCGTTCCCGTCTCGAAATAGATTTTCTATCCACGCCGCCATCAAGCATTATACATCTTCACGTATGCCTCCCTCTTCATCAGCCAACAGCACTGTAATCCAATCAATTATGACATATATGTAAAAGGTCACATCAACGCGATAAAAGTGTAAATAGCTTTCAATGACAAGTAGTAGTGGCAGCATCACATGCATCATAACATGCCACTGTGTGGATTCCTCTTCAAACTGATAAAATGTACGACGACGACGACGGGATCATGTGCGCTTTGAATTTACACAGCCTCTTTTGTAACTGAGCCTTCCATCCAATTTTGCCCTCCCACCATAGCCACATCGACACTCGTATCCGTATCGAATTTTGACCATGTAAATGTTTGGATGTGTGTTTTATTATTAGACAACAAAGCGTGTCCTCCTATTTTAGCAGAAAGTGTTACAAAAATAAACACCGTATTTTTTCTCTTTTTTTACACTCCGCGAATAAACATTCCGTTTTTAGCCCAGCAGTAAAGAAAACGAACATTCAACTTTTTTCCTACTTCTTTCTGACTTTCTACTACCGCCGTCCATCCATCCTCTTTCCCCTTCAGGTTAATGAGACACACGTCATATATTTTTTGAGTGTGTCGGTTTGGTAAGGAGGAGGCAAGTTCATGTTGGTTGTTAGTGTTGGCTGGAAGTGTGGAATCATAAAGAACAAAAATGCTAGCCACATGATCATTAAAGATGAATATATTTGCTCCTGTTTTTCCTCGTGTACATTTGCAGATTTCCCATTTTACCTCTCTGACTACAGAAAAACGTCGGAACATCTGCAAATGTAGATTGTGGGATACATATCATGAATCTTGATGATGATAATATATAATGTATTTGTGACAAAAAAGTGTAAACTATGCAAACCCCCTTAAAAATGAAAAACGCCTCTCGTGTCCGATGTGTCAGATGTCTTTAATTCTTTCAGCCGCAACTGTTTTTTTCATTTGATGATAATATGAACTTTGTTCGGTTTTAGTGATTCTTTTTTGATGATATGTAATGGCCATGGCGGAATATTTTTTAGTAACAAAAGAAGAATATCAAGGTTGCAAATGATTAATAGAATATTTGTTTAAGATTACCTTATCTTTATTTCGAGTCCTCTACACTCACGAGTTTTTTAGCTGACACTTCACACAGCATCTAGGATCAGCATTATATCGACCTTCATATCCAAATAAATTCACGTTAGTCTTTTATCATTCTTTTACCTAACTTCTTATTTTATATCGGCCTATGTGTGGAATTACACTGTATATCACTCTTTCCTCATCATTTCTCCTGTTAAATGTTGTGTTTAGTCGCTATTCTGAGAAGAGAACGGTTTAAAAATAGCCCAAACTACAACATAATAAAAAATTCCTTGTTGCAGAGAATGTGCGAGAAGGAGGGGGAAATTACTACGAAATGTTTTTTTTTATTCTATATAATCTTTTTTCTTCTGTTTGGTTCCTGTTTGTCTCTCTATGCGTGTAATATACAGACTTGCCCAACATTTTGTACGTAGTTATGCATAATTCACTGATATTGGCCATTTTGGTGTATGCCTCGTCATCATTATTATCGCATCTTTCCTCCACAATATGCATGTATTGGATGACTGATGGTATTTTACCATGTCTCATTTTCCTCCCATTCTCTCCCACTCTGCATTTGTTTGTCTATGTGGAAAGGTGTGTTGTACATGCTTGCTATAATTTTTTTGGTTTGTTTTGTTTCTTTCTGATTTGGTTTGCCGTTTAAAGCATGACATCATATCATATCGTCGAGATTTCGTATTTCGTACGACCGTGCATAAAAGCAGCAAAGCAATTGAAAGTTGGTCCTTTTTTCACGAGAAAAAGGGGGGCTTTGGAGGGGCAAGCATTTGTGAGCATCATGATAAAAATGTGTGTTCGATGTGTAATAATATGCACCAGCAACAACAGCGTCTATATACGTATGTGTGTGTATATGCACATTTTTAATATTTTTTGTTTGCTTACGGTACGTCATAACTCTTATGATTTGTTTGCACGCTTTATAGAATGTACGTCATTCCTCCGACAGGAGCAAGAGTTTGAATTATGTTGCCGAAGAAAGAAACAGAAGCAAGAACAGCATGAATATTATGAGCAACAGCAACGACGACAAGTTCACAGGAAGAAGAGCAGCAGCTTCAGCATCAGCAGAAAGCTTGTTATTTTTCCAAAAAATCCTTTTCAGTTTAAGTTTGCTGGTAAGATTTTTTTTGTAGTTTTCGCTTTATGTGTAGAGTATCATGAATTATGATACTGTATAAATATGACTATATAGCTTAGTTTAACACAAGCCATGCAGAAAGTACAAGTAGAGAAGAGCTTATATTTTTATTCTAGTGAAAAAACGTAGTATATATATATGCACATATGTTTTGTGTTTAAGCTTTATATCTATGCATACAAGATTGTAATTTAGAGGGAAAGGAAGTGACAGTGAGGAGATTTCTTTTTTATGATTTTGTTTACCTGATGATGATGTTGAAGGGAGAAACTTCCGACACGGGAAACAAAAAGGAAAAAAGAAAAAGTTTGCAGAAGACATGGCAGCACCAGCAGAGAGGAAATTGTGTATAGAGCTTAAGACTTGATGTTATAATATTGCCTAATGCTGTTTGCCTTTTTGTGTCAGTCAATAAGAATAACATTACTCATTACTTTTAAAACTTACTCATACTTTGGCGCATAGCAGGGTATAAATGGGAGTAAATGGGGGTTTAAAATGAAAGTTACGATAAAACTTAACTGGATATCAGTTATTTAATGTGAATGTATGTATAATGTTTAGCACCAAGTCCCTCGGAAGACTTCAGCAGTGGGGAGCGGGATACGAGGCTCGCGTCGATGAAAGGTGAGTCCGAGTCGGACACAACACCCCCCGCTTCGTACGGAAAAAGTCATGACAAGGATAAAGACAAGGATGAGGAAACAATCAAAGTGTACGATGGCAATCAGGGGATACAGCGAAGGCAGTTCCGAGCGATACGGATTACGAGGACGGCGTCCGTAGATCAAATACTTGCTGCCGCACTGAGAACGTACCACATCTTAAAGCCGATCGAAAATTATTATTTGAGTGATGCTGGGTGTGATCCCGGGGATGGGGAAATACCAATCGAAGATCCGCTTCCTATTTTGCATTTAAAAAGGCGAGACGGACGACGACCGGCTGTGTTTATCAGATTCCGGTTAGTTGATAAATAAACTTTTATGCGAGAATGGAGGTGTTGAAATAAAGTGTAGGCTGAAAAACTGATTATCCTTTCAAAATTGAAACAGAGAGAATGAAGCGCGTTCTGGTGATGTACAAGTTTTCGCTGGTCGACTGAAAACAGCACAGAGTTTGGCTACGGTTCATGTTACCGATGACACAACAGTTGCCGAACTGATTGCAGCAGCGCTGGATCAGTTTGGTCTAGATCCAGAAACAAAGTCTTTTTACCGGCTGCTAAAAGTGGTGATTGAGCGAGGTAACGTCATTACAAATGAATGATATTTTTATGTTCAGAAAATGAAAGACCTCATAAGACGATATTTATTCCGTTCCGTTCTTAACTTTTCAGGGGGTGTAAAGGAAGTTGTCCTCGAACTCGACGATGAAAAGGCAGAAGATAAAATGCCTGTTAATCAAGCATGTAAGCGGATATTGCCTGTGAAAACTTTTTCTTACTAATATACTGACATTGAGCGATAGTTGGTTGTTTTAGAAGGCTAATTTCCATTTTTCCTTGTGTCTATTTTTAACCACATTATGCTGCACAGTACAAGTGGGAGCGAGTGCTCAAAGCGAGGACAACACGGCGATATATGTAATGAATAATTATTTTGGTATTGGAATCGACGCTGATCTCTGTTTAGACTTTCACAACGCTCGAGAAGAGAATCCAAATAAGTTTACTTCCAGAATTAGAAATAAAGGTGTCTACGTCAAGATGGGTCTTCGTAAAATGGTCTCAAGGAAAATGTGCAAGGTAAAGTAAAGTAAAGTAAAGTAAAGTAAAGTAAAGTAAAGTAAAGTAAAGTAAAGGTGAGTAGAAGACCTAGTATGAGAGCAACTGGTATTGTTATGCAAATTATGTCGCACAGATTAGCATGTATGGCAGGGTGCTACGACGAGTTGAAACAAGAAGGTACCTGTCAAATGGGATGGTAGGATGGAAAACGTAGACGATGTATGAGTAGGTTTGCCTTTGTTAGTTTAGTGGGTCAGCGGGAAAAGCATTACTTGTTCTTGTCATTTTGAACGGGACGTGAACTAGGCATAGTACATTTATAATTTTGACCATAGGTAATTAGTTCGAACAAGTTAATTTCACCGGTGATTACAGCTTTAATTGATGTGACATTCGAAAATTTTTAAACATTTGGATTTGTGACATTTTCAAACTGATTGGAGTGAAAAGTTGAAGTTTGATTATAATTTAAACATCATGGTTGACTTGATGGACGTGTGGGAATGGAATCAAATAAGTGGAGATCCCTTCACTCCTCCTGCCGATAATCCCAACGCTAGGTACTGTCCATCACTCGAGGAAATGGATCAACTACTTAACAGCAGGCTAGGGACGGCGGATCAGTTGAAAAGACGACTAATTAACTTCATGACATCGAATGAAACTCAAATGACATCTCAGTTCGACCCCCACGGTGCATATAAGCTCCTACGATTTCTTCGAATTTTAAGAGGTTTAGATTTGAAAAAGATCCGTGTCAATTATCATGTTGGTGGAAAACTCGACATCATAAAATTGGCCCGCGATACCACTTTTAACGGTGTACCGGATGGTTCAATCAACCAAGTTCAACCTATGAGCAGTCATAGTGTGCACGGTGAGTAATATGTATTAGCAATGTAAAAACCAATGATACGAATTACAATATTATGAAAATAATAACTATAAACAAAGGAAAAAGTTCAAACATTTTCGTCTTTTCTTTCCAGATTTAGCGGCTGAGATCAATTTCAATTCGATGCTGGGTTGGATAGGCCCGGGAACCTTCCCATGTTGGCACGCCAACTGTATCCTGTGCACACTTGTTGGTAGGAGTCCAACGGTTAGTTTGGGTCCACACGGGCAATTACAATTAACAAAGAGAGCGACCTGCAGCACCATCAATGCAGTGTACATTGGAGTATGCGCGCAATGCCAGGAAGAAGAAAGTTACACGTGCTACATTGGAGAGACCACACAGCCTTTGAATCATAGATGTTCTCATCACCGTTCGGCACCATGTAACTCCCGCAGCGTACTGAAAAACCGTAGTCAGTTCCGTACCATTGCTTCGAGACGTGCTGCAATTGAAACAGTGAAGGCTACTGGCAAAGACCCTAAACATATACTACGGGATTGGTTCTCACATATTACAGATGGAGGGATACACCCCGGCCACCAGCGAATGTCAGTAATTGATATTATTCCATCGGCGTTTCTTCGTAAGAACAGGGAGAGGAATCTTGTTGCGGAGTACTTTTATCAGGATGACGATATTGAATACCTGGGTCAGGGAAGGGGGTGTTTGAACACTTATGCGGACGATTAAGTGTTCCTTCTTCATGCCAATATTCGCGTCATTATGTTGTAGTATTTAGTTTTTAGCTTAATCTGTATATTCGTTTGTGTCATAATTTGTGTATACGTTGTTACCAGTTGCTTTCTTATTGTAAATATCCATTTCGTATTTATGCCAAAGTATGAATTGTTAATCATGACATCTACATTTCTATCCTTCTTCATAAATGTGAAGGATCTACACAAGGAGATTAGACTGGAAGTGGATGGGAAACATATTGAGTTGCCACCTGTTGAGGGGATAATTATTCTGAATATTTTAAGGTAAATGTTGGTTTTTACATGCTTATGTAATGGTTGCTGAACTTTCCTAATTTCCGGGGAAAGTAAACGAGTTCTTTTACTATTCTCGTCTTTTCTTCTCGTCATAACGTCCGTTTTGTGAACTGTTGCAGTTGGGGTTCTGGTGCCAATCCTTGGGGTCCAGAGCGAGAAGACCACTTCAACAAACCAAACCATTGGGATGGAATGTTAGAAGTTGTTGGTGTCACTGGTGTCGTACACTTAGGCCAAATACAATCAGGACTTCGATCCGCCAACCGGATCGCTCAAGGGGGTCATATTAAAATCCGTCTAAACACCGATCTCCCTGTTCAAGTAGATGGTGAGCCATGGATCCAAAGTCCAGGAGATGTAGTTGTCCTTAAATCAGCTCTAAAGGTTAGTATTTAGGACCTGAGTCTGAACTGATATTATTATAACGGTTTCATAATTTTGTCCTCGTCTTTCATCTCTTCTAGGCGACCATGTTAAAGAAGACCAAAATCAAACGGCGCAACACCGAAGCTGTCATGTCACCTTTAAATCCTTGCCCCTGTCCTTCGCCCACTCCACCATCAACGTCCCAATCCCAACTACCGACAGAGCCGGAATAAACCATTTTTAAATCTACAAGATAATTCAATTCACCGCCAATTTTAGAAAACATGAGCGTCATCACATCATCCTTGTTATTCACATCCTCTTCTCGTTCACTCCACCGGTGTCGTCCAAGCTGACGAACGGAGCATTTCAACTCGGTCACCAGAATATGTATGTAGCAAAATATTAATTATTCGTAATTATTTACTGTAGCAAAATTATTTTCCCTTCTGATGTCAGCTTGTTATTACCAACTGTAAAAGATCGAAATAAGACCAAACAAGTACGAAAAGGCAAAATATAGTATAATTATAAGTGCACATCCACAACGTACGAGTAGTTCACAATACATTTACATAAATACCGGCATATGTAATATTTCTTCTTCCCTTTTTATTTATCATAAACTACAATCCATCTCCAATATCTCCCTCTTTGTAAAAGTTTTAAAAAAAGTCCAGCAATCATTATAATAATATGGTGATAGCATTTATCAAGATCAGAGACCCTTACCAAACTTACTTACACAGTCACCGGGCAAACAACAAAGCATAACACCCACACACACAACGACGACTTGACACGACGCCATTCATACATGTCATACAATTCTATCGTTTCAATCATCAGAGAAAGTTAGAAACGTCCTGAAAAAATTACAAAATAAATGGCTACAAAGCATAAATAATCTCTACACATGCTTTATTCTTCTACATAAGACATACATTAGGCTAGTATCAATATATTGCTATTATTTCTTTATATTTATTATTATTATTGTAAGCAGCAAAACCGTTCGTTTGACTACCTCCTCCACTACTCCTAAAGTTTTCAAACATGAAAGAGAAAATTTCATCATTTTTTCATCATCCTACCAATTCCGAACGAATACTGTTTGCGCACACAGGCTTAACCTTTCTACTCTCTGCATATCTGGTCTTACGCGTGAGAAAATGCTGCGTAATTTAGCCTGTATTCTGCCATCCTTATTCAGGATTCTAGCCTTCATTTTGAGTAGAGCTAAAAAGTCATTCCATTAACGTGGTAAAGATAATACATAATAAAAAATTAAGTATGGTTGTTGCTACTTATTGTTGTTCATGTAAATGTTGACAAACAGACACGTATATATAAATATATAAATATATATATTTACACTACAAAGTTATGTTATTGTAGGGAACACAAAACAAAGCATTATTATTAACTAGCAGGATAATAACGTAGTTAATACAGTGTGTGGAGAAGAGATGCTATGTGACAATTTTCTACGTAGCTGGAAAGTTATTCGACGTTGTATATAAATTACGTAGAACACGAGTTAAGAGGAAGTCCCGGTTGTTATATTGTTGGTTTACTGTTTAAAAAGTCAGCATTCGTCATCTCTTCCATGAATGATAAAATAAGCACGGGTATTGTTTTAACATGTGTTTTCTTCCGTCTTCGCGACAGCGTTATTTTCCACCGGATATCGCTTTGCATTAGGAACAGAAGCATCATGTATTTTAGTTTCTGGTGGGACCCCTGTGAGCTTTCGTGGCAATATCAACGTGTGTTCTGTTTTCCTGCCTTAAAATTCTCTCTGAAACTTTCTCTCCTTTCTTTTTCTTGCTTTCTCTCCTAAAAAACATATACACCAACAACGAAGTAGGGCTAACTACACATAATATTGTTAGTATTATTATAGTTGATAGTATCGTTAATGTATACGTACCTCATTACGTTGCGTAAGAAAATGTGTATATTTGTATATTCTCTTTAACTTTTTGCCGTCAGTCACGGGTGACATCGGATTTAACAAGAATAAAAGGAAAGAAAGAGAAAGTTAAACAACAGCTACCTATATTCACATTACACTATATGCAAAACTGCCAGGTTAATAGAAAAAAGTTCTGTCAATGTAAATAAATAAATTCATGTGTCTTATCTTTCTATTCTCTCGTGCCATTACACACAAGCCATCACACACATACTTACAATACAATAGTTATTTTGTCGAGTTGCCAAATGTCAAATAATTATTGTTATAAACTTTGGAGCTAAATAATTTTCAGTCGTGATGATGATGATGATGATGACAGTCATCGTTGTGAGAAAACAGAGAAACTGGCTTGTTCCATTGTAGTGGATACAGAAGGATACAGGGGGGTTTATCAGTAATTGATGTCACCTAATTTTCTTAAACAAGCTTCAATCAAGTCTCAGGTGTGTGTACCAGGTGCGTCGACTAATAGCACAGGATGTAATGATTAAGTTTAAAAATGCACTAACAGAAAAGCCTGTTCTCGATTTCATAAAAATGACTAGAAGCAACTACTGTTGAATCATAGAGGACACATGGTGCAGCCGTCGCTAGTTTTTATGATTAAATACACAATTTTATGGGTTTGTCATATAAACTTGAGAATAAATTCCGTTCCAATAATAAGTCATTCCATTTTACATTAGTACTGACATATGACAATTTAGATTTAATTTCTAGGCATGTAACAATATTTTACGCAGTAATACTAACGAGATATATAGGCCTACTGAGAGTACGACGACGAGTGTGCAGGTGTGGGAAAGCACCAAAAGGAGAGAAACACACAAGCAGAACACGTTTCTAGTTAGTTTCCTTAATCTAGTCCATTATAAAAAAGAATCTTCTCTCCCGTATTTCGCATTATTCCCGTTTTATTTAGTCAACCTTAATACGGGTTTTGGGTTCCAACGTTCATACTATGCAATATAGGTATACATTTTTAATTCCAAACAGCCAGCATTGCATTATATAGTTATAGAGTCAATATCTGCCTTGCATCGATTCGTATTCAAGAGGAGGGACTCGACTTGTATTAGTTGTAAGTAACATGAAATGTAGTAGGTATATAACATTTTTTCGCGTCGTTCATGCAAATAATAGCGTATATTATTATTATGTATATAATATTGTGAAGGCGTATAATTATTTCCTCTGCAATACTTTTGCTTGAAGACTATATCATTCTCATGCTACGAAACTGCTAGTAATTATAATAACACCGAGAGCTAAGGGGAATATGTATTGTTAACGGCTACTTACTATTTACACAATCACGCGCAACGTAATATAATATTTTAAGTAGGTTAGATATGATTTCAGAATTGACTTCGAATGTAAAAGGAATTTTACTTACTTGTAAGTGCAATTGATGTAACATTAAAGCTGAAAAATATCCGAAACTTGCAAATAAACGCACATATAAAGAGCGTCACAGTGCCAATAGCAGGAGCAGAGGATAAGTTAACCCAACCAATACCGTAAACAAGGTGCTCTTGAATCCAAGTCGTTCTTCTCTGCTGAAATACCATTGAAATAACACGCACACTATTTTTGAACGCCTCAAATATATACACCGTAGTAGTGAGATTTAACCTGTTGCTGTTTTCAGAAATCTAATGTTTACTAAAGTTATTTACTTACGTGGACAATTCCAATGTACTGCCTTTTATCAATGACTTAATAATATGTAATAGGACTAGAAGCCGTCTTGTCTTTCTGTTCTTAAAACATCCGCCTATACTGGTTTCGCCCTACATACTGATTGATCATAATGCAAAGTAAGCAAACGCAACAAAACTACATTCAGAGACAACGAATTTAAGTTTGGGTAGTTTTAGAGCGCTCGTGTAACAACAGGATTTATCTTAAGGAAAATATGAAAGGCGAATGTTGGTCACATTTAGCCACGATTAGTTTGCCGAGAGCCAACAACTAAACACATGTTAAGGAAATACATATTAAATAATAGGTATGTGTCTTGACTGGAGTTGTCAGAGAAGTAAAGGAGTTGAGACAGATGAGCCTATCAGACATTTTTAAATTTATGAATTTTGGACGATAAGTGAGATGATAATGATGAGGTAGATGATGATGACTTCTCATTTTTCATTTTTGAAAGGAAAAAATGTGGAATAATAATTCTCTATGTGTGTGTCTGGACAAAAAGGTAACTGAAGTAATATCAGTATTATTAAAAACATACATGATTATGAATCTTCGTACGTAAGTGCATATAGGTACTTATATATGTACTATTTACTATTCTTCTCGTTATTTATTATGATGATTATGTTAGTTTTTGGCGAAACGTAAAAGTGCAAGTCATATATTATAATATATACACTCTAACTCTAGTCACAAAAATATATATCTAGTCTAAATATATATTGTATTACATATTATGGCGATTTAATAGCATCATCGCAATTAACTGTAATAATAATCATCATAATATCAATTACAACTACTACTAATACTAAAAAAAACAAAAAAAAAACATTTACTGCATTACTTACATATACTACTATCTTACAGAAAAATAACACCGACAAAGAATTGGGGATGAAAGGAACAGCGGAGAATGAGTGGAAGAGTGTTGTGTGTGTATAAATAGAATAATATGATGTATGTTTGTGGTAACAGAGGTTAGAAACAAAGTGTCTTTGTATCCCATTTTAACGAAACCAAGCTTTTAGCTACAAGTGTAAGCTGTACGATTACCTTCTAACTTGGGAGGTCCCTGAAAAAGAAGCACAAGTAACACATTTTTAGGTGTATTGTAGGTGCACATTTAATCACAGCGTAAATGACTTTCTCAGACGGTTCATCACATGTTAATCTCAGGGTTTTTCTTTGTTACCCCGTCATCCAAATCACATCTTCCCATGATAGTGAAAACGTTTTCCAGAATTCCTTAAAACAGCCGTTAGACATCAACCCCATATGGCATGCATGCACCTTTCACCAGTTTATCTTTGTTTGGATTTTCTAAAATCACTCGGTGACAATTTTCTAGGGTTTAGAGGATTTTCTGTTTTAGTTGCCATATTTTATAGGTTTTTACTCTAGCCAAGCAATTTTTGTGTGTGCTTGCATGTGATTGTCTGTATGCATGTATGTATATTTGAGGTCGGTCACAAACCAGGAAGTATTTTGAGACAAGGAGACCGGTAATAATGGTGGTGAAAGTTGTAGCTCCTTTCAATACATTTTATGTACATACACTATGTAATTACTACTAACTGCAAAATAAATAACACAACGAGGCGTACAATATGACATAACTAAATAATAATATATATGGTACCCATACGTATTACAAATTAAACAGTAGTTACTCTCCTCCCTCAAAAAAATCATCAAAAATCTAAAACTTCCGTTTAAAAAATACAACACTACACGACCGTCACCAAGTATTTTGGGCTGCACCACCACCGAAACAAAAGAAAGAAAAACTATCCTAAAAGTGGAAAAAATTTCACTAACCGATAAAAAAAAGTAATAATCATTTTGACTCTGATTCGTACTAATTTCTTGGTATTTCTTGCTTTGAACTTTCACAAAGCCCCTCTAACACCGTTCTAATTTGCCTTCTGCTTGCTCTGCTTTGAGTTAGACTTTTGTGAGCGGTTCAGTTCGCTGGATTCGTTGTTAAAATCTACCTTGGGTTTCTTTTTTATCTTTGGCACAATCTCCCTGTTTTTTGTGTAATTTTCATTAGCTTCACCACAAAATCTGAGTCTGTAAATACATAAATGTATATATATAATCGTCATTATAAACCTCCGATAAAAGAAGAAGCTGAAAATACAACGATCAATAATAATTACAATTAATTTTACAATCGTGTGTCCATTTACTTTTTTCTTGGCTTGCGACACCTCATGATAATATAATTATTCAATATTATATTACATTATGTCGCAGCAGCGAGAGTTTTGTAACTCGGCAAGAGTACAATTATTTTACAAAACATACAACAAAAAGTAAAGAAAGGTGGGAGAAAAAATGTAAATAAATAGAATATTTTTTAACAAACAATATTACTATACGCGAAAATATATACTGTATATAAACATATTTATATTTTATATTTATTCTGTCGCAATTTTATGTGTATAATCGTAACATTTTATTTTTATTTATTTATTATCCGTATCGTCATTCATTCAGTACATTAATACTTATTAATAATGAACTTCCGCTTCCGCTGGATAATTTTTATTTATTCATCTTAATAATCTTCCTGTAAATATTATACATTCACAAAATATGAACAAACCAAGACGTTTTTTATTTTAAAAAACAAGAAACTTTGGATCATGTTTATATTTTTCTCGATCAAGGAAATCCGCATTCATTAAAACTTAATGATCTTCTGTTTAAATGTCTTTTTTGAATAACATTCATAACACTTTGTGTTAAATAAATACTTCTTACATATGAACAAAACAAAAACTTGTCATTGTTTTCGGTAGAGTCCGATACTGTAAAATTCATCGTGAATTTCCTTTGGTGCAGCAGTTCAATTGCTGAAAGTAACAATCAGTATATATAATATATTATTATGTATATTGAAAAAAAAACAAGATTTCTTGCCAATTATACATAATACAAAAGAAAAGTTTAAACCCGTTTTTAAACGTTAAATATTATAATAATATTATAGACAGTACGTATTATAACGTAATACCAACATATTCAAAACATTAAATTTTAGAGCTACGTCCAGGATAATTTTTGTAATTTAAGAAAATAGTTTTTAAATAAAAAAATAATATACAGTAAGCTTTTTAGACATTTGCCTATGCAAGGTGTATGTTAACTATCGATATACTTGAACGCTGCCAAGGTTTGTGGGAATGAAACTGTACGAAACCGAGCAGGACAATTTTTAAAAAAATGAGTGAGAATTTGTATGCTAAAGTATACTAACTATAAATATTGCTGAAGTGATACAAGAAGCGAAATTACAAGGAAAAGAGTGAGGAACCTGATGAATTGCTTAATTTTCTATATACACCTATGTCTTCTCTTAAACATGAATAATATTTCACGATCTTTATTGTTGCGTTGTCTTTTGTGTTCCGTCTTCGTTCTTACAGTGTAGTACAAACAATTTAGAAGAGACTGTGAAAGAGACGAAGGTCAAAGGTAACTTGAATGATGTCAACATGTACGTTTTTGCCATTGAAGAAATATGTATATTCTATTATCGACATTCTTATTTACAACTTCCTTCGTTTGCTGCTCGCTTATTTTGGGGATTTCTTTTACGTAGACATCTTGAAAGATCAAGGTTGTAAGAGAAAGGACAAAACAGCAAGAATGAAAAGAGGAAAATAGGATTTCCCCATTCACTCTGTTTTGCTTTGTAAAAATCCAGCTCACTCTGCCGCTTTATTAGCTACAGCTTATTTTCGTATTGAGTGTGTTCTCGACAACAACAAAGGCATTCGCGGAGGAGTAAAAATACCTACATGTAGGCACACATGTGTGAGTGAAGGTGGATGCCTATTAAGTTTCCAGTTTAGCCTGCATTTAAAGAAATAGGAGGAAAGTGAAGAACAGGATATTCGTGACGCAGATCCACTTTTTACGAAATATTTGAGAACTAAATTGTAGGAGAACTAATATAATATTCAAGAGAAGTTGCTGGAAATTTCAAAACTGACTGAGAAGCTTCATCTCATTATTGAATTGAATGTATTGATGTCGTCCTTCATTCACAAATCAATAAAAAGTAAAAGTTATGAGTTTATTTTGCGATTCATTCAAAATATGCTGGAAATACTGATGACATCATGGTGACATTGTAGTTGAGCATGGCAAACGAAAAGATTTAAAAAAGGAAATATGAAAGGCAGGGTATGTTCACGAGGATAGGACTGTTTGGCACAGCAAACGTAAAGTTGGATAAGAAAGTTTATAATTTTTTCTTAGAGCTCGATCCATACAATCGACATTTTTAATACAGTCTAACTACGCGCCCACTCACGTAAACGTAAACTAATATCGAAATAAGGGGATCCCATACTAAATGTTAGGAACTAGATAATGTGTTACAACATGAAAATATTTAATAATAAATTATTCTGTCATTCCTTCGCCACAATTCGAGTACTAGCATGAGTTTGTTATATCTCGTGACTTGTGACGAGTTACTTACATCTAAAACAACTTGAACGTTTTTATTTCGTAGCACGAATAAATTGTGCTATTTTGGACTCGGGTCTGGTATCCAAATGCAGAGATACTTTTTAGTTTTTTGTATAAGATTACATAACCGGAACGCACACAATCTCTTTTCTAATTCCCTTTACCCAATAACATTAATAAAAAAATAAATTAATCTGTTAATACTTGGGTAGTGATTGAAGATTTTAACGACGAGACTACATCGCTGTTATAAACCATAAATTTGGCCGAAATGCTTCTTAGCTATTTAGATTCCACTAAATCATCTTGCGTAGTGCCGCATGATAAGAAAATAAGCATTTACACGAAAGAGCATGATCCTTTATGCGCGCCTTTGGTAAACAATATTCCTTATTTCACTAAGGATGAGTTGGTCAGGAAGTCATAAAAACATATAAAAGCGAATTTTAAGACTTTGAGTACACGGTGCAGGTCATTTGAACCAGAGAAAGAGACAGAGCAGGCCACGACATGAAAACTACAATGACGCGAAGTGAAAGTTAAAAACAGTTATTATTGTTGATAGGCTTAAAATAACTATTATAATTAAACTACTAACCACGTAAGGTGTAACAATAATAACATAATCTAATAACAATAACTCTTTAATTACACAGTTTTTATTACCACTCTACAAACCAAAACTACCCCTGCTTCTTTCCAAGAACTGTTACTTTGAACATGAAATTAGACCGAAAACAGTCAGGCGAAACAGTTGAACAGCGTAAAAAATAACCTTGTAATTAAGCGTCTATTACTGAATCAAATACAAATACGGCAAAAATATCTCTACGTACATCTCCCTTTATATTGTACCGTGTTAAAAAAAATATTAAGATATCTACCTACATAACAGTTTCTAGTGTTGTTACACAGAGAAAGTAGACATCGTAAAAGATATATGATCTCATGGATTATCTTTGTATCAACTTACCTAATAACTGAAAAATATTTGATGCACACACAGTGGCACGCAGACATAATAATGATGTGCAAGTGAGACGAGTATACAAAACATAAAGCTACCATACTTTTGAATAAAACAAATGTTCTGTAAAAGAAAAAAGTAAATAACTCATTAACAATAATAGGCTTATGGTTCCCCTTTTCATCCACTACTACCATAAATATATCTGTTATGCATATTATTATTATACCCATTCCTTGACAGGAAAAGAGATGAACATGCATGAAAATGGAAAAAGCTGTACATGATGTATGTGATGTCAAAAAATAAATACCCGATAGTAATAATAATAAAAAAGAACAGGTGAAGGTATGTCAAAAAAGAAAGCTCGAAAAGTATCAAAAGATTCCAACCAAATCCAATGTGTGCAATCAATCAAATAAATTTAACAAGAAAACGAAGTATTATCTCTTTAAAAATAAATAAACTATATATATTCTCCCCTTGTTAACGGTATAGGTTTAGGTATTGTATATTCACACAAGCACCACCATATATATACATATGTAGAGACTACAGTAGCAAATTATTTATTATCACTTAAATTTATTCAGCTTATCGGGTTAAGCTGTGTGTATATATGTGTACCGTTATACACCAAACAATACTTGGGTGTAGAATTTTTTGGCTACTGGCCTTCATTCGCGTTTGCATTTATTATTAAAAAAAAGCCCTATATGTTCTAAAGAAAAGGTATACAGATAATCATTGCCGATAATCATATAATAACATAAAGATAGACATAAATACATATTATATATTTATAGATATATCTTTATCCGATGTTTATATTTCCAGTTGGAATTTTACAAAAAAAAAAGAAAACCGGAAGAGTAATCCCTTTTACGAATATTACGTAGATTTGTATATGAAAAAAAATCTAAACAAAAAAAAACGGATGAAAAAGTTTGCGTTTATCAAAAAATATAAAAGCAAAAATAATACATACCTCTTGTTTCTTTGTTCATTTCATCGTGTATTTATAGAGAAGTTCCAACGGTGAGATGATAGCAGTAAAATTACCTTTCACCCTGGCTTGATTATTATTTTTCTTTAGCGTAGCAAAAAAAAACAGCCTGAAAACTATAAATGGCGGCATTAGTGAGAAAATGAAAAAACGTTGCACTAAAGAATCAAATGGAGAAAACGACAATTGATTGCTTCTTTTACTCGTTTGCTCCTCCTGGCTCTTAAGGCGCGGGTTTTCGAAAATGCAATATGCGCAAAGCGGCGAAAAAAGCAAAATAAATTTATGGTATATTTTACAGTAAAACTGCCGTACTTTTTGAAATTCAACAGAGGGCAATGACGCAAATGTAGCAGTAATAATAAAATTATGGTAATTTTAAAATCTCTGTTTTGTATTTTTTATCGCTCCGTTTATGCTACAGTAGCACCTTCTTGGGCGCGTAAATAAAGAATGGCGCTAAAATTTTTGAAAGGCAAGTTTCATATTATAAAATTGTGAAACGTTATAAATTATATATATCATTGTTGATGATAATACAATTTACGTGAGGCAACAGACACAATCGTTTTCTTGTCAGTAGAGTCAATTAAAGAAAAATTGTTTTCCACGAGAAGGGCATCTTTTGCATTCTCGGTATCTTATGATTATTATGATTGTTAGAAAAAAAGTTCTTCTTCTGATTCATCAACGAACCAATCAAGAAAATCTTGTTAGCTTACAAAATATTTATACAAATCAATCACATTATTATACTGTTCTTATTCTTAAAAAACTTATTATTACTTAATTACTAAATTATATAAACACCGTAGAATATCAGACTGTCAATGAAAACGTGCGTATTTAGATGACAAGACAGACAGGAACAAGAAACCAGCAATTGTATTTACTTTATTGATTGAAAGAAAGCTGGACAGAAATACGCGGACGCGGTAAGAAAAACCTGCAACACAATGAAGCAGAAAAAACAATCTATATATATCATTCTTTTTTTTTAAGTGAAAGAAAATATCTAACTACGTATATTGTAATAATTTTTTTGAATTTTTGACAAAAGTTGAAGTAATTTTAATTCAAAAAAATTCCTCGTGAAAGGAAATCAACTCACGAGATTTGCCGTGATGACGCCGATGTGTAACATCATGTGCATTGAAAACTGAATAAGTAATCTATTAAATTCAAAAAAGTTTAACTTTGTGTTAGTATTACAATTTGAATAGCTCGTAAAGAAAACTAGTAATTATACTCTGCGTGCATTTTGAAAAATGACAAAGGTAAATAACAACACAAAAGATTCGTGATATAAAAATCACAATTTATTCCATGAAGCAGTTTTTCGTACTGTGTGTCTAATGCAAAACCCTGGTTAATTAAATACGTTAACGGTTTCCATTTTGAGAAGAGTTCAAAGGTTTGCGTTTTTTTGGTAAACACGCATCCCTGCGGAGTTTTCTAGAAGAAAACATGTTGACGTCGGGTATGAGAAATATATCTTTGTACAAAATTTAGGTTTGCCAGCCAGTCTTCACCTAAATGAATAATAATATAAAGCAACTAAGAAAAATGTGCTGAGACAGGATTTTGCAAGAGACCGAGACATTTATGTATATTGGCCAATCTAATAATTAGCTAATCAACCCTCTCCTCCAGGGAAAATTTGGGGCTCGGTTACTTTCAGCCACACGTTTTTAAAACATATAAAGGCAATAATAATGAGTTTGTAAAAGTATGTACTTTTATAAATATCTACATAACGTATGTACTTATACAAACAGACAAACAGATTTCTACGTTGACGAAATTCATTGTGTGATTCAAGTTTTGATTGCGAAAGTCTTTTTTCTTTGAAAAAAATCGAGAAACTGTTTTCAATCACTTTTCCACCCCTTTGATGCTTATACAATCCCCAAAAATCCACTGCTGCGAGGAAAATTGGCAGACGTTATCGCAGGAAATATTACCCAATGACATAAGACAAAGCATTATTCAAGTGAGCAAAAACATTTTTCTCGATTCAATTGGGACTCGCAAATGAAAAAATTATCATGTGTAACTACATGAGCATGACAAAAAACAGTCAAAACCTTTGTCACCTTTAATTAATTCTAAGAATGACTTGTCCTTTCGACAATAGCCGGAATACTTTGTGCCGAAAATAACAATTTGGCTGTATTCATGGTTTAATAAAAAGGACAGAGTAAGAAGTATCTTCGCGAAATAAAAACAAATCGGGATGAAAGTAATTTTTAATTTTCTCAGGAGATCAAACCGAAAAAAGCTTAAACAACTTTTTTCAATAAAAACACGAAAAATTGCTACAGAGGGAATAAAAAATATACAAATGAGAAAACTATTTCACCAAAACAAATAAAGTATACTTTGATGATGATGACCCTTTGTAAAAACGAAATCAAATAAAAATCATCAGTCGTACTAAAAAAATAATATTTAAAAAAAACTAAAAGAACAAATCAATTTTCAACCAATGAACAAGAAAAAACTTGTGGAGAGATCAAGTAATATATTATTTGTGTATTATTTATAACAATAGCATGTGTGCTTGCCATAATATTTTAAATAATAATGGAAAGGGAAGGCAACTCTATACATTAAGTTGGATAAGATTTTACCGTAATAATAATATAACGGTGAAAGTTTCGAGAATAGTAATAATTACCATAAAGTAGTATAATGTTAATTGTGATTAATGAGTACTGCTGGAATGCTGAATTCAAAGAGGAAAACGTGCGACGGGATACACACATTACACATAACATTTAATACGCACAACTTGTGTGCGTATGATAACTCTCTATATCTACTACTTATTTATTTGCCAGTGAGAAAACACGTTTTTGATGAGCAAATGCCTGTAAAAAAAAATATGAGTGTAAGTAATATCTGTCTAGGTAAGTATGTATGTACCCATGTATATCTCTGGTATAATATTTCTATTGTACTACTTGTCTATCGTGTATGTGGTATATGTCTAGGCGTAAAACTTCAATTTAATGTACCGTACTATAATATCAATCGTGTAGAGTGAACGTGTGTTATATGATAGGATGATAAGATATAGATATATATATATTACATGTATTGTACGAAAAAAATTACGACGTGGTTTGAAAAAAAGAAAGTATAAATATTATTATCAAGTTTAAAGGTATTATATACTTAACCAAGTACTTATACTATTATACTGCATTATATAAATAATATATTCTATGGAATGATTCTATTATTGTAGTTTAAGTAAAAAATACAAATACATAATAATGATACATGAATAAACAGAGAAATTATAAAAATGATTGAGAAAAATGAGAGAAAAAGTCGAATCGTTTCTGAGTGCTTTTTATTTAAACCGCTATCAACAGAGAGCTACACGAACGATACTTATTATTACAACTCTCTCGTTAAAAATTCTTTTAACTATTCAAACAGGTGGGTGCACATGCACAACTTAATTTTTGTTACTTTTTTGTTATTTTAGTTAGGGGAAGAATTATTATTATTTTGTAACTGTGAAACCAGTTGCTGTCTTACTGCTTCCAAAAATTCTGCTGTGGTAAGGTAAAGTGCTTTCCTGACTCTTCCTTTTCCATGAATGCACACGGCCAAATCTTTTGTCATCAGTCCTTTTTCAACGCAAGTGACACAGGCTTTCTCCAGTTGTGTTACAAATCTAAAGGATTTTCGGGAATATTACAACCTGTAATTTTTGCTATTTTAGTTCTGATGGGAGATTAGTAAAAGTAGAACTATGAAGAAGAAAAATTAAACAACCGTTTCAACTCTAAGTTATCATCGAGGTCAGCCCGATGATGAAGACCACGGGTCCATGAGTAAATTGAAGCAATCGGATTTGTGAGTGGCTTTTCACCTTTCTGATACTGTCTATGAGATATTAATGTGCCGAGTGGTTATGGCTGTGTTAAAAAATATTATTTACAGCTGTTTTAATCTTTACCTAAAATGACGGGTTACCGTTCCGTGTCCAGCCTCAGTTATGACAGTTTTCCCATCAGGGCTAATTAAAATTGTTGTCATTAATCCTGAGGAGCCGTACCCTTGCGCTACGATGTCACTCTGAACATCCCCGTCATAATTCTTACATGCTGTTATAAGCAAACTTTTTTTATTATCACAATATAGCTACTTATATATATATAAAGTGCATATCTAAAATTTGTACATTGGAGTTCTCGCATTACCCCAAACAAACCCTCCATTCGATTTTAAAACTAACGCTACCATATTATCAATAAGGAAATGCTCGTATGTAATTCCAGCACCAGAAAATTTCCTTCTGTATTCCCTATCATAAGTCCGTCGAAAAATCTCAATAAATCGCCCGTCGTATTTACCCAGTACTGTATTTTTTGTGGAAAAATACAGGGACATTTTTTTCTGCAGGGAATACTAATAATAGGAAAAGAATGTTCGCGTTGTTTATTCAACACTCGCATAGTAAATGTCAATAAAGTGAAGAGACAAGTATGTATTATTTGAGCAAAATTAGATTTACCTGCGTTTACCTGAAAGCAACGATTCGCAAAATTTTGTATAGACTCGTCCGTATTAAACATGGCCATTGTAACTCCCTTGGAATATTGACTACTGCTATGATTTTGTTTTATTTGACAAACTTTAATTTTCCTTGGACCACTGCCGTCATCTGGAGTGTAAAGTAATTCCACCAGACCTGGTCTCGGGATGACGATGTCTACAGCATTGTATTGGTCACCATAAGCATGCCGCCCCACAACTAAAAAAATACCTAGTGAACACTTGAAAACGCAAAAAAATCTTCAAAAATCATGTTTTGAATTATTTGATGCCATGTACTTATTTGCTTCTTCCATCCAGGGATCAGGGGAGGAATATTTTTGCACAAGACAGGCTCATGAAATACGGTTCCTCCAAAATAATTTCTTATCTTAGCATTAGGACTGGGAGTAACTCGTTTTAAATTAAATTCTACGGAACATGGGATAATTTCAAACGTAATATTAATAACGCAACCACACAAATGCATACAGAGATTTTAACTTCAAAAGTTGAGAAGTGAATACTGAAATGACCTGTAGAACGAGACTTATCTGCTGTGATGCCAGGGCATTTTATACCCACGTTATATTTCCCAATTGCGCGAGAGGCATCGAGGGTAATTTGATCGTCCGTTAGAATGCGATTTGTAAGGGATAGATCAAAATACAAACATTCAAGTTTCAGATAAGGTCTAATCAGTTGTTCTTTTATGTGTTCCCACATCAGCCGACTCTACTTTCAACACAGCTTTATTAGAACAGTATTTTGTATCACGAACATTTTTTAAACATGTTCAAATGGCTTTCTAATATAAACACACTGACCATTTCATCCCCATCCAAATCGACAATAGGCCGCGTAACAGTTATGCGCTTGTCTACGGTTGAAACTGCGGTGAAAGTGGTATTTTTTAAGGTTATTTTGCTGTCATTGGCGTAATTTCTATGTTACTTTACGACGTGTCAAAACTTACATGAATATGAACGGTACCCATATTGAATTCTTAAATTCAAGGGAACTACAAGCTGCCAGACTCCTGTTTTTAAAATATGCCACCGAAGTTTCATTTCATCTATATTGGAGATCAAAATCTGGATAACTGCAACTGCGACTATTCTGAATGAAATTGATCAACAATTTATAAGAGCAAGTGAATAATGAATGCTCTTTGTATGCCTTGCCAGTTGTTTCTGTATTGTTTTATTTGCATGATCTAGCTTTTCATGGGTAAAGTCATTGGGTGTAAAAATTGTCAGTAGTTACATGCATGATGTTTGTGTACGCGTGCACGATCATGTCATGATCATGCTGTTTCCTGAAATAAAATGAAGGACACACACACCTAAGAACAGTTGAGGTAACATCACATGCAGAACACTTACATAAGAATATTTCTTGACAATGGTAATTCTAATGGTATTTCTCCAGTTTTTTATTGCAAACAAGGCCACCGACTGCGTTGCAATATCTATTACCAAAACGGGTACGAAAGGTAGTGAAATAAGTATCACGTAAATTAAATGAGAAAAAGTCAATTATGTTTATTGGAGTTCAGCAGAATAAACATCATCAACTACACTGCAAGTATACCGTGTCGCTGGACTGTCACATGAAGATTGTGCCATCAATTTGATAGAATAACAACATTTTACCTGTTACTTGGCAGATAATAATGTCCATATACACATGTAGGTGTGTCTCCTCAGTCCCACTTATGAAGTACCTGTTCCAGACAGCCAAACGTTATGGATGTTGGCAATACAGTTGTATTAATAATTATCTATCTTTTTATGACACAAGACGATTGCCTGATCCATTACCATAATTTCCGCATCGCCGTATCTCTTGTTGTTGCTATAAACGAGCGTCTGACATGTAAAACTGGTAGACACGTTTGATGTTTATGGCATGAATGAAGATGGAATTAAAATTGATCTGTCGTTTGGCATTAAACATTCTTGCAATGGATGTCTTTAGCATTCGCCCTTTCTAGTACACTTCCACGAAAGAGAAAGCACCGAACAGCGTCTTCTTTATTAAAAAAAATATATTTTCTCCAAAAGTCAACTTTCAAAGGAAATAATAACTTTTTTTGATTACCGGATTACCCCATACCAGACTTCTACATAAACAATATGGTAGCGCTTCTGGGAAAAGTACGTTGTTTTGTAGAGTTCGTCTGGCAATGGTTATTTGAAGGAGGTATCTAACATCTTTCATCTTTTAAAGTTTCATCATCACTCTGGTTTGAGTAATCACCTTCAGAGTTTTTGTCTGTAGTTAGTGTTGTTTTATATTTCCAACCAGATTGTGAAAACTGTGCCGCCAGCTATCTGAGAGGATTGAAACCTGTGATTTTTATTGGTCGACTCTTACTAGTCCTCCCACGGAATGATCTGATATGCATGAAAGAAGAATCCAGGTAAATTATATTCTTTCCACGTTCAAAAATATTGTCTTTTGCATCTTGAGACTCTTTCTCTCTCTCTCTCTCTCTCGAATTTATATTTGTACAATATGCTACCAGAACTGCAATCAAAATGGGGATCATCCGTTCAGTCATCCTGGCCGTTTTATTTTTCATCAACTTTATCCTCCAAACCATTGCCAATACTCACAGATATCATAATCTCCCTTCGACCTATGAAAAACTACACGAACTCATTCTTCCCGTGTACAGCTTCAATATTTTTTTCATCTACACTTATTTTTTACTCGCAGCCAACACTCTGAGATCTCTCATAACAAAAATGTTTCACATCAACATGCAACCCGTTCTAAACTCACCGTTCCACTACATGGCTCCTTCTCTAGCCCCAAATCCAAACTCTGATATTGAATTTCAAGGACAAAAATCATTTCCCTCACTGGCCGGAAAAATGTCCTTCTATCCTCGATTTTGTCTTCTGGCCATGACTTTCATTATGATTTACGGGATTATTGAAAATGTAACTTATGACGTACAAAACTTAACTTCCGCCGGACCCGATATCACTCCGGATAACTCTACCTTACAGCGTTACTACATTCGAAGTTATTACCATTGGGGACCTTACATCCAGTACAATTCATGGACCACTTTAAGCTTTGTAATTCTCCTCAAATTTGGCACCTACGCGTGGATATTTGGGGATATTGTCGTTATTGTTCTGTGCAGAGCGGTGACAGAAAGACTTAAAATGTTAAATGAGGAAATTAAGCAAACGCTGGGTCCTTCCCCGGCTGTATCAATGCTGACTACTATTTCCCGACAGGATAGGTCTCCTACTAGCGGTATGGTAAAAACAGGTGGAAAAACTGCCATTGTTTTTGCTCTGTGGTGGGACGAGGTTCGTTGTCAATACATGGCCCTGCAGGATTTAATCCGCGACATGGGAAAATTTATTACACCTTTGATTCTGAGCTGCTACGGAATCAACATTTACCTCATTATCATTCATGTTATTCGCAAATTTCTCAAATTTATAATTTAAAAAATCTTATTGCACATAATAATATATTGTGATTCCGTTTCCTTTAGCTTTTCTACTGGATAGCTCCAAATGTTTCTCTTTCCAGTGAGCAAGCGTTTTACAGTTACTTTGCATTTGCTCACTTTTCCTTCAGAGTTTCCTCCGTCACACACTTCGCCGCTGAGATATATCACGCTGGCACATGCCTTGGGGCGACTTTAGAAAAATGTCCAAATTCCTTATACACTTTGTCGGTATGTATATATTACTTTAACATTACATGTCAGTCAACGTTTCTAAAAATTATATAATATTTTACGTCAAAGGATAAATATTTTCCCAATACCATTTACAATGCATTTGCAATAGATGGAGCGTCTGGAAAAGTCCATGTTGTGCAACCCTTGCGGAATATCATTATTCGGAACATTTGTCATCACAAGAAAATTTTTCATTTCAATTGTCAGTTTTGTATTTACTACAGAGATTGTATTACTGCAAACTACAAAATAAACAGAAAAATTTGAAACGAAACGAATACACATTTTACTGCAATCAAATTTATTTTTAAAATATAAAGATACACAATAGTATACAGCAAGATTAAGTCATGCATGAAAACGATAAGAAAATAGGCGTTCCTAGTTCTTGTAGGAATATAGCTACATCGTAAGAAATCTAGTCATTTAGAAACCCGTACGACTGGTACAGAAGTCACAAAAGTCAACAGCTTTCATCAGTATGACGTATTTTCACGAATACGAGAAAAAACTGAAAAATTCACAAGAAATTTTGACAGGACGAAAATCGACGTTTGGCCTGGCAAAAGTAATCAGAGTACCCCTCCTGACATCAACAATTGGTGT
>JAHZNB010002566.1:0-10223 GCA_027744295.1 Callyntrura guangdongensis | reverse complement strand
GACGTCGAAGGACACTCACGACAAAGCAGAAACCGCCTAGGTACTAGCAGCTGCAAATCTTAATAAAGCCATGTTCACAAGTTCAGAGTTATATATTATAAGTAGGTATACAAGAATTTTACATCCGTGTGTAGGCATTTTTATTATAATATCTTGTTGTTTAGAGCATCTTTTTTTATATTTAATTTTGCTACTTTCATCTGTACATGTCCACCCAATTCTCTGGAGTCAAGTCCGCTCCCCTCTTCTTGTGCATTCCAGATGCATCTAAGCTGTTTCAAAGTGGAAAAGTTTTGCAATAAAGAATTCAGGACAAAACTATTTCCCCCTGTAAGACCCTCCTTTAAATACTACACAGCTAGTAGAAAGGATGTTACGAGCCGGGACCAAAAAACCGAAGGAATATTTTGTCCGTGGCGGCGTGACAAGAGCGAACAACACGGAAAGCGTGGTACGAGTAATATAGTCCCGAGTAAATAAAACATACCAACAACAGCAGAAAAACCAACAAAAATCCTAGAATTTGCATAACTTCAAGGGAAGGTTGAGCGGAAAAAGTGGAGAGAAGAGAAAAGAATATTTTACCTCGGGTAAACTTTTGTATTTCAAAATTTAGCTGTAAGTAAAATATGAGGACAGGTACACAAATGAAACAAAGTGAAAATGCACAGGCGAAACAAATGCACTGTAATAATCCTATCTACGAACATGACCGAAAGAGAGAAAAAAGTTATGAAAAAAAAACTTTCATCGTGTACCCAACTGGTCCAGTGGAAGTGTATTGTAGTTCGAACTCTGATAATGTGCAACGCTCCACAAAACATCCTTCTTTACTGCGCCCATGAGAAAATAAATGTTGTCCCATCGATCCTAGTTATATTTCTTATTCACATAGGTAGACAGAGTTACTCAAACACAACTAAACTAGGACTCCAGTCGTGTCCGTTCTGAGTTATCAGCCATTTCCTGATAAGTCAGTTAAATATATTCGTTACATTTACCAATACTCTAAGGTAGGTATGTGTGTTCGTAGCTTAATACAGAAAATCGGAACGAGCTTTTTTAGGATCGCAAAAAATTGACAGCAATGATGAATAACCATGAAAGATGAATAAATTGTTTCTGAAAGACTGACTTGCAATAAAGACGTACCCGTAGTTCTAAAAGGTTTTTAACCTTTACTTGAGAAACTTGCGAAAATAAATAGCTGTGGCCTCACAAGTCACAGTCACTGTACTTGTGTGTTGTACGTAACATACATTAGGTCTGATAAATTCGCAGTAACCCTGTGTAGAATTTTGTTAAGAGCAGTTTCCTAGAAAAGAAAGGCTGATTGCACTAAAGCATAATAAACATTGACATTGCTAAAAGCAAGGACATAAGCAAGCTTGCAGTACGACGCTGCACGCCGTAAAAATAAATTTTCAAAGAAAGAGTCTGCAACTTACAGGGGGTCATCTTTGCTGACAATAAATACGTAGTCGTGCTGCGGTTTCTTCAGAAGCACATTATTTTTTGGCACGATAGTTTCTTCATTTCCGCTTACACGATAATTTTCCCCGTCATCTGTTCCATTATTCAAGCTATCACCGTTTTCTACAGCTGGGTCACTTCTGTGCACGTCATCATTAGTACTATCTTTCCTGTTGTCACCGTTGGAAATAGGAGTAGTCATTGTCACTGCAGTGTTGTCCTCGCTCTTTGCCGATTTATCAAGTTTCGGCAGTTCCCCACCACCCGTCTCTGCATCTGGGCCATTCTTCTTTGGTTCTTTCTTTTGTTTATCTGACGGTAACAGCGGTAACGACATTGTTTGTGTTGGTTCACTTTGTTCCCGGATAGTGGCAACAACAGATTCCCCAACTAGTTCGGTAGTGCTAACAACACCTTCGTTACCACTACCAGCCATAGCTTTCTCTGCTGCCGTCTTTTCTGGCTGAAGCTGCCCCTGCAGCTTCGAAGTTTCTTGATCTTGCATCCTTCCTGCTTTTGTATTCTTCTCATACGCTCATTTATCAGCAGAAATCAGGCAATAAGAAAATAAAACGTTTTCTGTCTCTGTGCCGAGTTTTTCTGCTGCAGTTGTTCACTTTTCCTTTTTATTCCGCTAATGATTGTAATTCCTGTGTTTACGGCGAAATCACAGAGAGATAGCTAAAATAACACAAACAAATGTACTTACACACATTATTTATCTGTTATGTGGAATCTACCAAAGATTTTGCACTAACAACACACTTATGTCATGTATTTTTCTTTGGCCAGTAAACCTAAAAATGTGCACTTTCACCTTTTTCCATTTTTAAAAGGAAAACTTGTAACGCTCCTGCTACGAGCATTATTTCCACTGTACTGAACTGTCAAAACACACCAACACTAACAAGTACTTATGGTTATTAGTAAACTGTGTATTTCCCTGTTACGACTGGAACAAATATATTGCAATGGTGTTCTAGATTCTAGCTTTGGCTTTTTTATGTTACATTTACTTAGGCTGATGTTGCCGACGTCACAACTTTCATTTCCGATAGCAATAATAATAACAATAATAACGGGAAAAACCACCAGAAAAATGGACTGACTTGTCCTACAACAAACGCCACTAGCAACGGCTCGACGGTACCCCTAGTTTGCAGTAATAATAGCAACGCTTGTCGTCAACGCCGTCAGCATATTGCTTTCAGTTATTTTTCAACTACGGAATGCTGCCGAGTCTAGGAAAAGTATTTTTGAACCTGGAACCTCTAAAATATTCTTTTCTCTTTTTCTCCTTTCTCCGAATATATTATTACGAGAAACCAATTTCCTATATTATTCTTTCTGTGTGTGCTCCCGATTCACACTCATTCATTCACTAGCACTGCAACTGTGATTCTCGTTTACAGCGAGTCGAGTCGTCGATGTTGTCCATACTCCCTGTTCACTGCAGCGCTAAAGACGATCTCTACTTTACATGGAAAAAAATCGTCGTGTCTTGTCCTTTCTTCCGTCTTCCTGGCACACGGACAGAGTAAAAGTTTTGGCTAGAGAGGAAAAGACCGAGAGAGAGAGAAAAAAAACTACGACTGGTAATATGTTTTTTGGACGTTACTACTCATTCTTCTTCTTCGTCTGTTTCCCCTTCTTTACAACGTTGATAACGGTCGTCGGTTTAAGGGTCGAAGTCGAGAAGGAAGAGGAAAAACGGAGAGGTTTATAATTGATATAAATTTCTTCCTTTTGCTTTGCTGACTGTTGACACCAGAGAACTAGCTACATACTATCACTTACATAAATACTACCACGGCTACTACGACACAATGTAGCACTACTGATAATAAAGATACAAGAGAACTCCAGGCGCGGACTACTTTTATTCTGTATAAAATATTGTATGCGTACCCGCTAAGAATGATGAAGACGAATACTACAATGATAAAAAGTTTTATTTTTTTACTGGAACGACAAAATTTTTATGCAATTTATTTCCATACAAGGAGTTACTCGTGCAGCAGCTCTCAACCAAAAGTGATATATTGTTGAAAACTTTGATAAAAATTTCTCTCTCTTTTTAGTGTTATGCTTACTTTATCCTCCTTTATATCTCGTAGGGGAGAGTAGTGGCAAGGGAGGCAATTTATAAAAGTAATAACAATAACGTCTACCTATGTACCATTTTTTGTGGAGCACAGGATAAGCACACACAAAAAAAGAATGCACCAAGCTGCATCCACTTTTTAGTCTCTTTGCTTTCCTTTGAGTCTCTCCGCTGTCTGATAAGAACTAGTTTAGAACTTGAACTGTTTCTGCTTCCACAACTTCACACAGACACGCACACACTAGGCCACCAATAACAGGGCGTACAAAGATCCTTTGGAAAGATAAGAAACGAGATGCATTTCCCTCTCTCGTCTTCGTTTGTGTAAGGATTTAAAACTGTTGCTCCACCACCACTGCAAAACCCTACTTTCTTTTTCTCGTGCACACAAATAAAAATCGTTATGACACTTGCCAAGAAAAAAATTAAATGTCGTGTATGCACATGCTGCTACTGTGGGTCTCTCTGTGTGCATTTTACAGTGGTAATAGCATCTGAGATATCGTCAAAATAGCGTAAGAACGAGACAGGGTTCAAAGTTGACACACAGGCTTGTCCTGCTCTACTGCGCTTGCATAGGAACGTCTTTGGTAGAATAATAATAATCATCGTCATCAGCAGCAGCAAAATTCAGCGTAAACCGATTCAAGTGTTCGCACGGGAGATACAGAATAAGGTAACCGGAGAGATGACAACGGAGAATGCAGGGAACAAGGTGGATGTCTCCCACCAAAACTTTCTTCGGGACTGCGGTGCTGTGCACACAACCATACTGCTGATAAGTCTGGTTGTTACTTTATAGGGAGCCAGTGTGGCGAATGAAATGACAGAGCGAAGATGATCCTTTAGTGAAACGAAATGAATAATGTAAATAATATTATTACAAAAGTTTAAATGGGACAAGAAGATGAGGCAGAAGATGAAGACGACAACGGGAAAAAATGGGGGATGTACAGTTGTTGTTGTTGTTGTTGTTGGTATTGTTCCATTTTCTCCTTGCCATTTTCCTGTGAATCAAGCAGAAAAAAGACAATAAGTGTTTTGTCTCATCATTTATTATTATTGCTAGCACTACAGTTACAACATCAACGATTTGGATATTATGGAGAAAAGCGGCGCAATGATGCTGCGATAACTTGAAACAAAAACAACAACACGCCACCACTGGCGGGGATGATATAATATGTTTTAGTACGGCTGGCTGGCAGTTTGTAATACCGTGTGTACCTAGATTATAGATGGCTACGATATGATAATAAAGTTGTATCTTTGAAATTTCATCCATTAACATTATTCACTACTACTTTGCTGTACACTGCTCCCCTCTGCCACTGTTTTTGCTGAAGCTTTGCTCAATTGCAAAAAAGAATGAAAAATTTTCATCTTGGCATAATATATTAGACTATTTTACCTACCACCAAACTAAACATAATAAAAAATAAAACTTTTTTCCTCGTCTTCTTCTCGGGATAATATGCTCGTAATAAAACGTTATCCAAGTAATTTTTCACATTTTAGAGACGTCTACCTACCTAGCTGCACGACGGTATATTATGTATTATTATGGCAACAGGGAATATATACATTTATGATCGTAGTAGTTTCAGGAACGACAAGAGGAAATTTTTCTCTATTTTATTTTTTCCTGTTGGCAAGTAACCGAGAAAAATGCTATATCCCACGACGCAACGTAATAAATATACATACGTAGTAGTAGTAGTTGTAGCAGTAGTATCGTCATGTCATGAAAAATTTGCAAAGTAGTCATCTTTCTTTTAAAGAGACTTAAGTACGAGACATAAAAAATGTGATAACACATACTGCATACTGCACCCTACACTACTATCCGTTTAACTGCACAGTAAAATCTTCGAATCGGAGTATAATGTCGTCCTACTCACTTTGTAAACAACCAACGGAATTGGTCTCACATCATTTTTTAAAACGCTCACAACAGTCGCAAAAAAATTAGACGGCTTGAATAAAAATTAAATGCCTACATGCTCCTCCATCCTTCTCTCTGCAAGGAAGAATGGAAAGAATTAACAACACATGTATACATACGCGCGCATCCCGACATGAATGTCCATTCCATAGTCAAAATAGCAATACCACCGCCGCCGTCACAAGTGGAAATTTATTTCCGGCCTGTGCATATACAAACGGACAAGCGTAACTAATTTCATTTACTGCAAGTACAAACAATTTCAATATAATATTTTGTGTTTAAAAAAAACGAGTTTTATTTTTCATAATGTTGTTTTTTAAAAGAAAACGGATGTTGGTGAGGGATGTTGAGGAGGTGAGGGTTACACAGATTGAACTTGTATGTAACTATAAGAAAAGAGAAAGGCAAATTGACATTCAAAAAGTTTAAATTTTATAATCTTGAGAAATAGCGTCAACCAGATGGGTTTTCAGGATTTCACCTAATTTTGTGTCATTTTGTGACACAAGGGAATGGCGAGGGCGGTGCAGTAGCAGCGTCAGTAAAGGAATAAGTTAATTCTTTTAGTGGAAAATGTTGTCTGGATCGTCATTTTAGCGAGATAAGTAATTATTATGCAACCGTACAGATGATATGAACGCATGCTCCTTAAATCATTTTGTTTGAGCAGCTGCTTCTAATGCTTCAGCTTACTCTGATTTTAAACATAAAAAAGTGATAGCTTTTTAGTAAACATATTATTATTATTATTTTTACTACTACTACTATTACATTCAGTCATTAAGCTATCACGTGTGGGTGGAAGGACGTGGAATTAAAGAGCATTACACAACGTCTCCAATCAAAAAGTGCATTTTTAATCGTTATCCTTGCACACATGAATGCACTTGGTAATAAAAAAAATGTGCAAATTATTTATTTTTTATCATTCAACTTGACTGTCTTACGATGGTAGTAGGCAGCATGGTAGTGGCAGACGTAGTAGAACAAAATTCATGACAACAACAAAACAGCTAAAAAGAAAATCTCTTGATGATTGTCGTCGTTGTACGACGACGACGGACTGTGCATAATACAAGTGTGTGTGTTTGTGCATCAACTGTGCGCTTTTATGCAAAGAAAATAGCATAAATATTTTTGGCACATAGTCAATTGGCTGGCAACATCTTGCTACAATTAGAAGAAGAGGAGGAGATGATGATGAAGAAGAATAGAAGACAGAGAGCACGCTGTAGCAACAATATGGTCCAAATACAAAATCGCAATATGCAAATATGTGATAAAAATGAAATGGTTTCACATTTGTACAAAAATGTATGTGTGTGTGAGTGTGTGTGCGCGTCTACGAGCTTCACCACGGAATGCATAAAAATGGTGGTGTAACTGCGGAGTATTTAAATTGAATTTTTTGAGTTATGTTGCTTCATAATGTCGACTCTTCTTCATATTAAAAAGTACATAGCTGCTTGACGTTTGGCACTGTGGCCGTAAGAACATTTTGTTGTCAAATACAATGTGATTCCGAACATGCCATTTTTCATTTATATTTATCATTCCTATCCCATTTACTTCGTTTTAGGGATACTCCCAGAAGAAGATGTATTTTTTATTTTTACGTTACCCACCAAACTTGGCTATAGTGGTTGTTCCGGCAAAAAGCTGTATTACTATAGAATCACTATCAATACAGCGACAACAAAGCTGTCATTTCTTGCCAAACGACAAGACTGCGGCGCGGCGTTTTAAAATTTCTGCTTGTTTCAATAAAAGCCACTATAAACAGACTGAATTTCGAGAAAGATAGACGTGACTGGTGATTTTGTTGGTGCAGACTTAATGGTATTGAATGCAGTCTCTACCTATTATGCTGCATGTAATCTGGCGCTTCTTGCCAAAAAACTCACGACTACATCTTCCGTCCTCCGTCACCACTTTTTCTTCCTTTACCGCTTCACATTTCATTAAAAGCGTATCAAAGGTCTTTTCCTCTCTCCTGTCATGTCAGAGAGAGAAAGATAAAAGAGAGGCCTGCGAAGGTTGAAACCTAACAGTGACAGAGGTTTGCCCACAGAGAAAGTGCAAATAAGACGAAACTCAAGGGATTTGTTTTTACATTCATACATTCGTGGTGACACATTAAAATAAACTTATTTACACAGAAAACTCGGGCATTTCTCCAATTGATCAACAAAATGGGTATGCAGGCAGATCACCTTGTAGATCTTTTCGCTGTTCTGACCTTAAAGTATTTACTTTGTGGCAGTAGTATTTTTTAATTGTTCGATCATTTCACACACGATGCACAAACTAAGCAACACAAAATGCAATATTTATATATCTTTGTGGCAGCAGTATTTTTTAATTGTTCGATCATTTCACACACGATGCACAAACTAAGCAACACAAAATGCAATATTTATATAATGGTCTACGTGATTTCAACAAAATATTATCAAGATGCAAAGCGGAAAAACACAAAACTGTAAACAAGTTAAGATTATCTGTATTGAATGACGATAAAGGACACGTCATCAAAACCACAACAAATACCTAGCTCTGTACACCATATACCTGCTGAGTGTACATTTTCTGGAACACTGAATCATGGTGAGTGATATAATGTTCTAAATTAAAATACTAAATTTACTGTCGCTTCGTACAGTCCTCAGACAGAGCGCTGAGTGAGAGTAGTTTTAATTGCAGTGCTACGAAAACAATTGGAACGTTCATTTGGTTGGTTTCTGACTAAACACGGCAGAGTGAAAAATAAAAGCACTGTATAGACTGTGTAGCTGACTAAAAGTAAATAAGATGAAAGATGAGAGTGTGTGGCGTGCGCATCAACAATATTTTTCCGGTCAAATGCCGACGCGCAGAATGCCGAAGTAAGAGAAGCAGAACGGATAGTAAAAATAACAATTTTAACTGTCTACGGACGAACTTATATAGGGATACTAACAAGCAGATTGACAGAAACAAACGTTTCTAATAATATATGATGATGAGCTCCTTTAGGAAGATCTTTGTCTTTTTTTACTTTTAATGTTACTGTTGTGATGCAGAGCTGGGCAGGACACCAATGCCGTGTGAACACTGACTCTTTTGTGGACATCAGTCGGCATCAACTCTAGGGAAAAAATAAGGACACCAGACACAAAGCCAACCACCTCGGAATTTACTTGTATACCAGAACTTTGTAAATAAGAGGTGTCTACTAACTATTGCGATTTTTTTTCAAATTAGCGTCGAACTCGAAAAGAAGTAAGAAATGGTAATTTGGGATTATCAACCTAAATACATTGTGCTCTGCCGGGTATGGCTACGTCATAGTTAGAAGGAGATGTCACCTCGGATCTAAAATCATCAAAAATCGATTTTGGGTCACACTCATCCAATGCCTCCAACGTCCCCCAAACGAAAAGAATCAAACTATTCTTGGCTTAATACAAAAGGTAGTGCCCAATGAGTGCCCACCCACCATCAACATAGTTGGAATTTTTGACATATCGGCCGTTATATTTTCCAAACATCAGGAATAACAATAATAAAACTTGCCATCAAAAAACTTTTAAAAATTGGATGCTACGGTATTCTGTCAGCGTAATTTCTTGCATTCTTATTTTCCATTATAAGATATCATTATACGTAATCATTTATATTTGATATAGTTGTTNTTATAAGATATCATTATACGTAATAATAGACACCTCTTACATACAAAATTTTATCTCTCATGACGCCAAGAATTAGAACGATTTGAATGCATCGGTGTCCTGTCCAGCTCTGTTATGTAAGTGTTATCATATCACACACCCTTAATTGGTAAATACACATGTAATGCATGCATGACGTTGGGATATTTTGTCAGGGCATTCAAAATGTCAAGACATCAAACAAGTTTCTAATTGTTGCTATTATTTGCATATAGCACCAGTATCAACTGAGCAAGTTGCGTATTTATTAAGCGCGACGTAATGGCCAGCAGACAGAGCTGCTCAATGACATCCTTTTGCTTGTATGTTGATCTTTATTCATTCTTGTACGTAGCAGGATGTCACTGCTTTAAAACCTATTTCAACCAAGTGACAAATTGCAGTTTTATAATGAACAACGAGGAACATTACAATTGTGAAATTGAACATTAAGTTCCACATATGCATTTTCACCAACTATTTCAATCATTCTGAGTACATAATAGTGTCCAGTCATTTTGTTACGGAGACCTTTGGAATATTGAAAATCCTACAATAAAATCTGAAATATTTTCGTATTGTACGGGGTTATTGTAAGGAACATGTTATGGTCACAAGTCAAAAACTATTTGATTTTTTGGAATGAGTGGATAATCATCAGGATGACCTTAGCCAAACCACTTATGACGGTGGTCTACTCAACGGACGGGTGTACAAAACTTAAACTTTAAACGTTAACGATTTCTCATTTATGTATCCACGTTTACCGATTCTATATTAATTTTGTATACATCAACTCCTGCCATAAGTCTAGAGGATTGAGCAGTTTATGGAGTAATGGATCTCACAAATTATACACAGCTAATTTTGTATACAGGTCCAACACCACAAGTACTTATTTTGATGCGAACATAGTGTGCAGCAAAAGTTTATGCTCCGTTTCACTTTGACATTTACAGACCAGTAAACAATACCATAGTATAATCAGTGTACAATTTATTTACAT
>JAHZNB010002565.1:0-14942 GCA_027744295.1 Callyntrura guangdongensis | reverse complement strand
TTTGTATAGTGAATAGTGTCTACATATAATACTAACGATGGAGTACCGGAACGTGTACAAGAGCGATTTCGTTCATATTCTCGGATCTCATTACTCTAATCAAGTGTCGGTGATAGTCCTCAGGTCATGACGGTTTACTATTTACAAAATATCGTCAAAATAATTTTTGTGAATTTTTTATGAAACCTTATTGGATTTAACATAGAGAAATAAAACTGATAGAAGACTGAAAACCTTGTGCTTTTTTTAAATAATTTTTTTTTAATGAAAAGCAAAATTGTTCCAAAATCATATTTAGAACATGAAAATATTTAAAAATCTTAATTTGTGAAACAGAATTGGAACAATTTTGCTTGTCATGAATTTTTTTTAAATAGCACAATGGGGGGGACGATTCTGTCAGTTTTTGTTAAATGTATTTCCATGTTAAATCCCATAAGGTTCCATAGAAATTTCCACACAAAAAATATTTATTTTGACGATGTTTCGTAAACAGTAAATCGTTGTAACCTGAGGTTTATCGTTACACTTATCTTGATAAGAGTAACAATATCCGAGAATGAAAGAAATCGCACTTGTACACGTTCCGGTCTTCCATCGTAAGTTGTATAGGCAATCGTGTTTACTACGAGAGAAAATGCAGAACTTTGGGAAATTGTAACTTACAATTTCTGTTGCCACATGTCGAGAAAGCTAGAAAGCAGGCATAATTTTTTTCTGCGTTTATTGCTAACGTTTTCCAGAGCCGACAGTAAGGAAATAGGAGACAAATATACGTCAATTCGTGGGAAGCGCGTTCATATTTCCATTACTGCATTTATAATACCGCCAATACGGGCTATAAATTATTAGTTTGTGACAATACGGTTCCGCCAAAAACTACGTTCCCGTCACCATCACTTTACTTTTTTGCGTCTATTGTTTTCTATCACGTGAATCCTAAACGTTGGGTTGAATAATGTGGGAATTGGGAATTTTCCAAAAATATCAAATGTAATAGTGATGCCCTTTTACTGCTATTTCCAAAGCTGTCTGTAATTTCAAGAAAATGTAAGACTGTTCGATGTGAAATGGGAAGATATTCCTTTTGTCATTCGAATTTCTATTTTATTATATATACTTATGGCCGCCACTTTCAGTGTAAATCAAAATGGATAAAAATTTCAACCTAACATTCCTAATTCTATGGCACTTAGTTTTGTACTTGGTAAAAGGAAAAGTAATTGGAGCCACTGTTCCAGTTTCAGGAAGAATTGGGCACGTAGTAGAGCAAAAATATAAAAACACTGGAACACAGTGTCCAGACTTTTTTTTCAAAAAACAAGAAAAACTGGCAGATGGCGTACTAGTTTGAACACAGGTTACGTAAATTCCACCCTAATTACGTTATTTCGACAAGAATATCCATAATGTAATACGTTAAGACATTAGATTCGCTATTACGTTAAACAGAAAGCAATAACTATATGATGAGGATAGAACCAACACTCATGTTTGTGTTTTAAAAAGTGGTTTTTAATACTTTGGTTTATGAGCACATACCTAGACCAATGCACTAACGACTTGACTCTCTATATATCTGTATACTGGATTGCATCCCATGAAGCATAAAATGCTGCGCATTACAACAATATACAGTATATACTTACCTTTTCGACGCAGTAACGATTACCTAGTAATAGTAATTAGTAATTGTCAATTTAGAACGGCATAAATGGAAGAGAAACGACATAATATGGGGCACTGGCATCCCAATGGATGCGGAGTATTGAACCCATCTGCTATAGTCTTAATGAGAAGCAGGGTCTGTAAAAGTTGTCCTTCCTTCGTTACGAAAAATGTAGTTTGTTAAAAATAACTGTTCAATATTACATTCAGCATTAGCCTTGCTTAAAGGTACACAAACAGCTTTCGCTGCAAGCTACCAGTTTCGACAACCGTGTTGTTACAATGACAGTTCTAATGAATTGAAAGTAACGACAGTTTTCATATATCGTTATAAAATGTATGATAATAAGCCTTCTACTCCGTCATTTTACACCGTCAACTACCTGCTTTCACCGGGAAAATTCCAAACATGTATCCAAATGGAGTGTGTCACTATCATTAGCACGGCACACGGCCAATAGAGTACTTGTGGAACTGCAACATAGTAAACTTTTACTTAATTTATACCTGGCACTTGGGTATTTATGGGAAATCACTAATATACAACACAAATCTTTTAAACCTATAATGTGAAAGTTTACATTTCCCTTATGCAAAACTTCCCGATTCACTTGGCATTTTTAATGAATGTTTTCCCAAAGTATATAAAATGCAAATGTATTACAAAATATTAGCAACAACAGTTTACAAAATTTTATCCAGTTTGAATTTCACCTTATATAGATGTTGTAAATATTATTGCAACACAGAGTGCATACAATGTTGGTGTGACAATAACAGTTGAATGCAGTTTGGCTGCACGTTCTGTTCTGTAAAATATCAGAAATTAGAAACATCCTAATAAACGATTGCATACATCATGCTCACTTGGAACATGAGTAGTTTAGTTTTCGTTGCCATTGATGTGATGGTTCAAACACCCTTGATTTTGATAGTGTGGTTTTATTAGTGACTCGTCTGTTTAAATCTCTGCAACTAATCTTAAGTTGTAAAAATGAGAAATGTGGAAGCAGGTGCAGGTTAACATCAATTTTGGGTTCACGTAATCAAAATATGCAAATTTAAAGTATAGAGTACGAGTCTTAATACATGCTGGGAATATCGTGGTATTTTTAAGTAACATGATGAATAGTAGATAGATACCTACAACTACAACATACTCAACTTTGAGGGAGAACTTGCTGTAAGTGGTTGTACTTTGATGTTGTTTAATGGAATCCGTATTTACCTGAGACGAGTGAGAGACTGTGAGACAACATAACGACACAACTTGTGTTATGTTGTCACTCTTTATGCCATTACCGTAACGACAATAGACAGACTTGTATCCCACAGTTTTCCTAACATAATTCACAAGTTTATGAAATAGACCTAGAAGGAAACACTGTGAAACGCCTCAACTTGGGTGTACAGCAAAATGCTAGACAAAATTCAGCATTCATAGCATGACTGTGACGAAGTAACGCTGTCACAGATGCACGCATTTCAGAGAAATGTTCCTATTTGTATCTGGATTTGATTTATGACATCAAATATTTAGTTTAATAGCGTAACTTAATATAAAGGCTTCCAAAATTGGTTTCTATAAAGCCTTTAAAGAATGTTATTTGACTAAAATGATAAATTTCAAGAGATATGCAACGTTACCGGCATGCATCATGCAGTGTAACAATGCGTTAAGATTCGTAATTGCGTGCATTTATTTTTTATAGCTTAACCATGTGAATCCATTTACAAAACGATTCCCACATGGAATGTTTTAGATTATGGAAGTGTAGACATGTTACATACACAGCGTATTTTAATGAGAACATGCTCTTTAAGTTTATTATACAAAGTTCCGTATATAAGCTTCGTAATAAAACTACTAATGGACGGCCTGACATGAATTATACAGCACACGTGATATGCTGGTCCTAATTAAATTATTAACCTGAGCTAAACACGTACAAAAAGTACTGATGAATATTATTTTATGGAAAAAATTAAAAACCTTATAATCGAAACAATACTGAAATGGCATGATGATGTATTAACACATATATTTTACTTAGTGAAGATGTATTATATTATTATTCCACTGTGGTAAAATCTATAATATGCATAATATAATTATGACAAAATTAGAAGACCTTGGAAAGAAAGGATTATTAAACCAGTTTTGAAAGTATACACAGTGTAAAGTAGGTTTCATTAAGTTGCATGCATTAAAGCATGTGAAATGTGTACAGACTAGAGCTTAATTTAAATTATCATAGGAAATCCATCCTAATTATGTACCTTAAGCATACAAAATCTTTGAGAGCTGAGCTGTGAAAGGAAAGGAACATACCCATTCAACAACAAGGACGTCTTCACAAAGAACAAATATATGGGAAATGAAGATGCACACAAAAATGTTTTACCGTGGATTTCTTACTTAATTTTAGAAGGGGACTGCTCTTTTTCTCATTAATCAACATTTGCATTTCAAATTTTGTAACAAATGGGCTACGTCCTCGTTTGTGAGCTGACGACCAAAAGAAACAAAAGGTTTGTTCAGTGATACCCTCATTAAGCTAGATGGTGGTATGAGAAAGCTCTTCATTTTATGGAAGGTTTTATAGTATGCGCATTTAAACTATGTATATCTCCGCCACGACACGACGTCAAGAACTTATAACCTTTAATAATCTCTTTTTTAATTATTAAGATAAAGACTATAACTAAGTGCATCACCCGCCGACAAAAACATACCTATTCACACCACACCCACTAATGTTCACTAGCTCGGGTCGTACATATGTATAGAATTGGTGATAGTAAAAGGCCCAACATGAACAAAATGACGGAAATCAGGAATCAGTAAAACATTTAAATAGTATGAAGTAAATTATAAAATTTTAAATACTTGCATTCCAGCCTCTTGGTTGTTTTCTAACACGTCACTTACATGCAAATGCAATTTCCGATTATTTAACCTGAATAAAAATATAACAGCCCCACCGGTCACGCACATCTGATTTTATAATTCGGCATATTTTTTAACTGGTTATGTAAATATTAGGGTAACGTTTCATGTAATAAATATTTTGTCTATTAATACATCATGCAAACACTACTACTTTCGACGCATGCTTTCCGAAGTGCACCCTGCTTTGTTTTAATTATTACTTATGTCAACGCTGAGCGAGCCCAGGAAGAACTGCAACATCCGGTTGTAATAGAACCCCAACTGCAAAACCAAATTTTACCACTTGGCACTTTCAACCATGTCAGCCGTAATTAAACAAGAAAAGGGAAGTGATCACATCCAACAAAGCAAAAACTTGACAATGACGGTCAAATTATTAGGACTGATGAGCCGTTGTAAAATATTACCGTCAAACCCACTGGTTTGCATTGTGCAACATCAACATGATTAAAAAATCTGGTGTAGTATGTACCACGTAAGTGGTATGTTCGCACAGTAGTGACTCAATTCTAATAAAGTTTATCTCATCAGTTTTCATGAAAACGCTAGAGTGAAATGTACATTTTCAGATAGAGGAGACTTTGGCTTTCTACTGATAGGCTACTTTGGCACTACGATGGCTCTGGTGAAGAATGCCGGGCAAAATTATCAACCCCAAAATTTATGTTTTTCAAGTGCAACCTCACTTGCATAGGTTTTTGATGCATTTCTCCATTTCCATTTATTGGTCGCTGCCGCTAATTGGTAATACCTATTAGTAGAGAGTCCATGGTTAGATATATCCAAATATACACCCTTCAACTTCTATATGGACGCCCAGGCCGAGAAAAATGTTATGAAACATAGGTGAAAAAGTTACAAAGGAAATAACGTTGGAAAATAAATGTAAATAAAAAGCAGAAATTAAATTAACTGCATAAAAAGCATGATGAGATAAACTTTATTAAAAGTGAGTCACTACTTTCCGAACATACCTCGTATATCTTGCGAATACACATTCATCCTTCTCTTTGGTTGTGTGACTCACAGGACAGGAGCCTAACCACTAACTACATTTCATACATACATTTCTGGGGATACATGAAGCAACCCAATTTTTCGATTTTGAAGTGACAGTGTTCACAAAGTGCATCGTTATTATTACTATTACAGAAGTATTTTTAGTCCATCATGTATTCCTTCAAGGACAAGATCAATCATGTTTTCTTATTCTTATTTATTCTTCCCATGTCACATTCTCTCTCTCAGGTTTCACTGAGAAAGGCTTTATGTTCCTGTCTATTATGTTAAAGATTATGTCCTTGCAGAATAAGGTTCGCCTACTAAAGTTTTAAAAAATCTAACAGAGAAAATACTATACTTCCTTTTGCTTGTTGGAAATTCTACCACAACTTCTCTTCATTTGCTGTCTTCCTTTGGACTGCGAAATATAACATTTTTAAGTCATATAACTTTACTAAGCATTAGCTCTGCACAATTTTGAAAAAAAAACAATACGATCATCTCCGAAATCATTAAGAGAAGCGGAAGGAAAGTGTCTGTCTTTGTCGTCTCCCTTTTTCTCTTTTCTCTTTCGGGTGGGAGAAATGAAGGGAGAAAATTATACATATGTTTGTTTCGAATACTAGATCTTGCCCCCTATTGCTTCACCTAATGACAGACCAGCTCACTTTCTCTTTTATGAACAGTGTAGGTTCAGTGCAGTTTGTTACATTGTTATCATCATTTATCATTAAGAGTATTTGCTTTTACATTTATCGTGGTGATATGGTAGCAGTATGCGATACTCAGAGTGTCTGGGAAAGGGGAGCTAACATTTTCAAATAAGTCTGATTTCTGAGACATTCTATTAGGGTAATGGCTTTTTAATACAAATCTTTAAATGTCGACGGGATTTTTTTCTCTTTTAAGAGGAAAAGTTGACATATGCAAAAAACATATAGGTAATAAATGCATGAAATTTCTACCGTGTCATGTCATCAGATCAGTATAATTTTGCCTTGTTGGTTATCCAACCCGAAGGTACAACAACTATTCGAAAACTCTCATTCCACTTACATTAAAATTATAGATCAAAAAGCCACTTGACTGCTTCACGTCATAAAGTCTTGTTTTGTTTTTTTATTGAATTCTCTCCAACGATTTTTCCTGATCAACTGACTGAATGTCCTTGTACCAGTTTTGGTAAATTTCAAAAGTGTGTGTGTCATGAATCTACTACTACTCGAAAATTTTCTTGCTCCCTATGGTTTGTGGAACAGTGCTTACATGTTCATTATCAATTTTTGCTTTTCTAGTTGAACTTCGTTCGGTTCACTACATTTAAGTACGTGTACTACGAACGACTTTAAAACTAAAATACTACAGAATAATCGGCTTGAAGAGCCGTAAAACAGGGGAAAAGTTCATACAATAGCCGTACCACTATGAAGTAATAACCTCGGAGGTTTCTACCTACGCGTTGAATTCACTTTTATACCCACTGTACATTATTATTATTTCCAGCTGCTTTCCATATTCTCAGTGCGTCCTCGTAGATTTTTAGAGTAGGAGAAAGAATAATTTCCGAATACACCATGAAAAACCGAAGAGTGATGGACTTTTTAGTCTTAAGTTGGTACCGTCCAAGTGGTTTGGCTCTCAGGCTTTGGAATGTTTTGTTTGGTTGCATTTGCAAGCCAGCTAACCATTATTAACTACTGAAAAAGTATTCAGTAGTTAATGAGATCGTCTTGATGATGTCTGTCTATCTTTGTGTGTCTGTCGGTCTGTTCGCACGATAACTTTTGAACGCAAACGAATTTTGAAATTCTGTTTTCGGCAATCGATATATATGCTCGATAGCTTTTATGAGTTCGAAGATGGGGTTTGAGGTAGATCCCCTGGGGGTCAGCGGGGGTCACAATTTTTTTCGAATGACAACCATACCGGAAACTTGCTGAACAGATACATAATGAATAGTGATGACGTTTTGCAAAGTTTAACCGAAAATAGTTGACCCCCAGAGGGTGGGTCAAAGTTGGGCGGGAGTCGACTTTTTCAGTAGTTGCAAATTAGCGTTACAAGCTTCTCGTTTAGAATGCTATGATGGATGCATATTTATATGGGAAACATTTCGATATACTTGTGTATTCTGTATATATGCTAGCTACGCCTTATAAATTGTCCTCGTCCATTCTCTCCGTCGAACATTGACATCAAGGAGTTTCACATCCTGTAGAATGAAAATATAAAACGCTCAGCATGGCATTTGTACCAGTTTTCTAATGTACCGAAAAAATACTTTGGTTTCTGGAATTTGAGGACAAATTCTAGAAAGTACTCAAGTAAAGTTCAAATATTGCCTGAAACAAGATAAATCTTACAACTTCTAAAAAACTCAACGCGGTTAAATGATATGTTTTTCCTTAAAAGAAGCATTTTTAGGAAGGGTATTGACAGCAACTCAATAATGGGAATCGAAAAACTCCACTGTGATTGTTTCGAGCAAAATAATTTGTGAAACAAGTTCATGATAACAATAACAGTATTACAAACTGTGCAAGAAAAGGAAAAAGTACTCTAAAACTCACACACGAGTACCATCATAGCAGACACAATGAGATGGAAATCAAATTTCGAAGGCATGAAAAGCTGTGCTTATTTAAATGCTTATTTTCCCTGGACGCGTTATCAGCTTAGATATAATTCAAATTGAAAAAAACACTCAAGGCTTGTTGTACTCGGCTGGTGATGGTACAGTGAACAACTTACATTGTACTTGAGTGCAACAGAATTGTAAGCCAGCAAATACAAATTGCACAGTGTTTTTTTAATCTTTACTATTCTCAAAACTCAAGAATATAAAGGGTATATACTATTACGAGAATATCAGTGAATACATTTAATAGAAACTTATAATATACATCGATAACATGGAAGTTTTTGTAGGGACATGTTACCAAAAGCTGTTACTCAAAAGTGTAAACTCTCAGCTATTGTACTTATACGGCAGGTTGATGCTACAAGTAGGAACATAATAGTTTTTAGCCTTATTCTCACCCAAGCATAAATATAACATGTTCTTATCTCCTCCAGTGCAATTCATGAGACCGGATTTAATACTACGTTGCGTTTGTGCGTAAACAATTTTATTGTGGGTAAACGTAGAAAAAAAGGTAAATTTACACTGGCAATGGCACAAGGGAAGTGAAAAGAGAAGGAAAACCAGACTGAAAAGCAATCCAAATTGCCTTTTGGCTTTCATTTTGGTGGTACGAAAACCGCAAAATTGCTTTTAAACTTAGAATTTTATACTGCCAGTTTTCTAATCTCAATCAATATAAGTCGATTAGTAGACCGTCGCAGGGATGCAGAGAACATATCCTTTAGAAATAGAGTAAAAAATTTAAGCTCTTTCCAAGAAAATATATAAATATTTTGTTTAGTATCACATCTCTCCGAATCAACCAGATTCGTATCAAAGCAGTGATAGTAGTGTGCTCACTACAAGTTATAAGACAGCAGAGAACATGCACAAGGAAAACAATGTGGAAGAAAATGACTTGACTGAATTTTTTATACTTTGAAATAATACAGAGCCAAGCGTTCAAGAATCTGAAACTTCTACTAAAAAGTCGAATGTCTTATCAACAATGCATTGATCGAAAGAATGACGTACAATCTAGCCAATCTTGGATGGCTAGATTGTAACGCTTCATTTCAAACCGTTAAAATGACTCCATGAAAGTTTTAGCGCCAATCCCCGACGAAAGTTTATCTATTATTTCACAGATCCCAGTGTATTTCAACTCGGCGCATTTTAAATAAAAGATATGAGGAAAATATGTGCCAATCAGGGATACATGAGTAGCTTTCACTCAATTCCCCATTAAAATACCAGCTTTCACTCAATTCCTGATGTATAATACAATAATAATAATAGTAATACTAAAACTTTTCAATTCTACGAACAAGCGTGCCTTTTTAAAAACTATTTTTTATCCAAAGGCAAAAATAAAAAAATCACTTTGTGTCTCCACTTTTTTTGTTGTCACTGAAAGATGAAAGGGCAAAAATAGAATCTAGCTACTAAAGAAGTAAACATTTTTTTGTGCGATACCTATGGCGGTTCTCACATTGTGCTGTATATGCGGTCTGTAGTAACTGAAATCATAAAAAAGACCTGTGTGGTGCTGTGTAAGCGGACAACTCCTTTCACATCTCATTATGTCAGTAACTTGAGCGATGAAAGTGAAAGCTGTCTACTTGATCTATGGCATCGTTTTAGCGAAGCATGAAAATGTTTTTTCTAGTTTTCTTTGCTCAAGTACATGTACATCTATGCATGAGATTGTAATTCGCTGTTTCAATATCAAGTCTATATCGGTTCATCTACTCAAGCATTGTTTTAATGAGTTGCTTTTTACACAGCAGTAAAGTACTTCCGTTCCTCTATATTTTTTCTGTCGCCATTATACATACACACAGATCATTGCCTTTGTGTACTTATTCCTTGCCATTAAGATCGATGGGAAGACACTTAAACGAATGCCGAAGAGCATTCAGTCTGACCTTTCCCCAATTTATCAATCGAGACTTGGCTTGTGCATGTGACAGAAAATGATAAATGATGTCGGTAAGGAATAGATTGGAATGAATTTGTTCCCAGACAGACACGTAATGTCATCAAACCCGATTGCATAACATATACATATGCTGTCATTTTGGTCATTTCAATATGCAATTCATTTTATGAAAACTGAGAAGGAAATATAAATAGGTTACCAACCCACAATAAGCGTAGTCATATCTGCCTAAAGTCTCGAGTGGCAAGCTCCTTGGACCTAAATACTGGTGCAAGTAGTTCTCTACACATTTTTCGTTCAGCGTAAATTCGGTAATGTTTTCACAGCTCCAAGGAAACTGATCTCGCATTGCCCCTTCACCACTACCATCCTCTAGGATGGCTTCTTGATCACTTTCCATTTCTGATGAAAATTCTCCGAATATCTGTGAATTGTTCAGATAAAATGGGGACGAAGGAGCTTCGTCAAATACTGCAGCTGTGTACAAGTACGGATCTTCTGTTCGTCCAATGGACGTCAGAAAGTCTCCAAAGTCGTCCATCTGGACTTTTTTTGGGTTCCTTCTGAATTTCAAAGAAAAACGACTAATAAAGTAAGTAAGTAACTCACTAAAAAGTGAATTAATTCAGTAGAATTTATAGTTCAATGATGTTTACATGTCCAAAAACACTTGAACGGTTCAAGGTATCGGTTCTGTGTGGTGTCTTCCAAGTATACTTTGAGAACACTTCACCAAACAGTTGAAAGTACCACATTGAAGCACCCTTAAACCCTTTAATGTTATTATTTCTGCACAAATATTATAATACTATTATTATTAATACCCACACGTCGTTTCATGGAACACTAGAACACTTACAAATAAAATCTTACTTGAGACCGATCATTTGTGAAAGAATGGGCAGTTCTCAAGTTGACTACAGACATGGTATGGTGCAAAATGCGACAAATTTTTTACACACGGCAAAACTAGTTCCCACACCACAACTATAGCTATTTGCACATCAAAGGAAACCCCTTTCGAGACTAAAAATTTACACGGGTAAAAATAAAAAAACGCTAAAAAATAAAATAAAGTAAAATAAAAAAAGTTTTAGGTTATATGAGGGTTTTTTGCCAGATCGACTTGAAGTATAAAAATTCAAACTGTCTACATACACTTCTTTTTTTGTGGGAAACAAAAAAAAACTTGCAAAGATATTTCGTCTTTATAATAATAATGCATAATATTATGTCTCTTGGCACCTAAAAGACTTGCTGCCTCTTGGTTGTAGTTGCGTTATCAAAGTCGCAAATGTTGTGTAGTAAAGCAGAAGTTGCAAGTTTCAGCACGCACTTTTTGTTTGAGACGAATCTGCCTTGTCAAGTCGCATGAGCTTTTCCTGCTGTCGACATGCTCTCCAACTCACTGTGAGAGCACAACTGGGCTCTTTTCTCCATTGTATCTCCGAGTTATCCTTTCACTTACATCTGTTTTGAATGTTACTGCAGACGTCAGGAAAATGTCTCAGTTGTAGCAGTAATGCCAAACACTCTATTACACAAATACTTTTTTCTGCTTTGATATTTAACAATTGCAGAATAATAATAGTGTGCAATAAATTTTTTCTGTGTGTTAAAATGGTGCAAATGGAGTACAATAAAAATAAAGGAAACTAAAAAGTAGAAGAGAGAAATAAATGATAGAGGAAAATAAAAAATTAAGAAATGCTAGTAGTTGTCCCATGATACGTACTCATGATAAGGTATAATACTATTTTTGTGAATGGTTTTCAAGTCCTTTATTTTAAATTTCTGAAAACGCTAAATTAAGGTAGTTAACGTCAAGTTCCGCTGAAATGCAATAACTTGTAATCAGGAGAAAGAGGGAAAAATTCGTAAACTTTGCGAAATGTCGCGAAGTCAAAACATCATATTCACGGATGGAACGCGTTTGCCCATCATTAGGTACGTTCGTTTGAAGCGACCCTGACAAAGTGTTACAGTACCACTTGAGGACTTGAAAAATAAGGCTTATAGAACACCTCTTGTGTCTAAACTCATGTATTTATAAGGATACTTTATGATCTAATTGTGTTTCCAAGAACCACTCGTTTGAATACCAAGCACTTCTTTGATATATTATAACGAAGCGTGTAGAACCAGAAAGACCGAGGACTGGTTTCTGTTCTACACATTTTGACAGTGAAGCATGGTAACAGTACGTAATAGTACGTATGCATACTTTTATATGTAGTTGAGTGGTCACGAAAATGATAAATAAAAAAACCTCATCCTTCAAGAACTGGAAAAAATGTGACTTGATACTTTCTCCAACCTATGTATTAGTTGAGTTGGAAAATAAGTTGGGATTTTTTTTTATGTATGTATATTTACAAAGCAAAAGTCAGCGTATTTGAGGAGCCGTCAGCAGTTAAATTTGTTTCCCCAACTCTCTATCATCCGTATACCGTGAAAAAGGTAAACACAATCTTTTTGTCATGTTCAACTTTGAGATAACAAAATCCATTACTTCTAATTTGGTGGAAGTTCGGCGTCACAGGATCGCACTTCATAAATCCTTTCCAGAGGCAAAATAAAAAGCGCGGAATCTGACTATACAAACTTCGTCAGTCTTTACCAGTCAGTGTTTACCTGTCGTGTGAAATGATAATGATAAACAGGTGACACTCAATAAAAATATAATTCTAGCTAACAACTGGCGTGTACATTAAAACACGTTTAAACGGAAAATCAAAAGTTTTCCACGAACTACGAATTCCAGTCAGGCTTAATGCAACGAAATTTACCTAATTTGGAATATTAATTTCCCTTTCATCCTTTCACACTCCATTCCATTTTTTATTTGATTTTCACTAGAAAAACAATATGTTTACATATTAGACACTTGCTGACATATTAGTAAATCAGTATTATTGTTTATGACTAGTAAATTTTGTTCACACTTATGTCAAAGTTTTCTAACTCTGCGAGCATTTGACTAGTACTTCTTAGAGTGAGGCAGACGTAAATCTGCCTAGCTTACGTTATGTGCTGGAGGGTCGTAAGCTAGGACGTCGAATGGTTTTTGTGACAAAAAAACTATTAAATTTGGCGATCATAAACATAAAGTTTATTTTACTGTATTGTTTTATAGTTTATCATAAAACAGTATGATATTTCACATGACCAAGTGGTCTAATTTCTGTCTAAGCCCCGGGTTTTAATACCGTCACCTCAGTTGACACACAAAAAATTTGTGACTTCCTTTTGGCAATGCAAGTGACAAATATTTCATATGCAAATCCAGGATGAATGTGAAGCCAATTAGCTACAAAATTTAACACGGTAAAAACAATACTACTAATACAACTACTATAGAAGCTTAACTAGACTTTGATTTTGGTCAACCTTGAATGCCCCAACAATTTAAATAATAAATTGTATACCGTTAGTGCCTTCTTAATGATCCCCATATTATGTGCTCATGAGGCTTCTGGCATTCACTCCTGACAACTTTCACCCTCTATCTGGGATATGATCGGAATAAGTCATGGCAAAAAGCAAGTGTCAGGAATCGCAAAAAGTTACTTTCACTACTGAATACGCTCGTTATAGCCCCATTTTGTGGAAGAGGTGACTAAAATGTGCAAAAGGGGTTTTGATTTCTACTTGACACAAAAGTAAAAATGATCGCAAAACTTATAACATGTATGCACACTCATTGTCGGGTTTTAGTGACAACTTATTTCATTTCAATAATTCCCTGTACAAAACACACATTTTAACTCTTTTAACGTGTGTTGATTAAGTTCACTTTATCTCTATTTTGTTATCAATGTAACGTGTAAGCCGAATTTATGACACATGGCTGCATTTGTATGAAATATACATATTTCAAGGTCAAAGTTTTATGCCACCTTTCATAAATTCCAGTTTTGGTACTATGGTTACGCAAATAGTTATTGGCTTATGAATGTTCAAGTCGACTCAAAAACCCTAATACCGACATTGTTTTTACATACGCAACTTAAGTTACTCAATCGAACAGATAACAAAAGATTTTTATTTTGCGCAAACATATCATCCACATTATGTTGACCAATTTTTGAACTAGCAATAACTCATTTCTATATTGAACTAATTGTAAGTAAGCTCAAACAAAGGCAAGGGCTCAGTAATGGGCTACCATTCATTTCTACGAATGCTTCCTGTTATATCATTAGTTCGTGACCTACTGTGTGTTGGTCGTAGATGAAATGTCGATAACAGCAAAAAGGCCACTTGTCAGTTTGTGTCTAATGAATGATGAAGAACAATCAAACAGAAAGTGAACAAAAGTCCTTTTCTTCTAACAGCCCATCCTCTAGCGTAGGTCTAAACAATGAACTATAAATGTATGATGAAAAAATAGTTTGCTTTTCTTTAATACGCGGAAGTTAACCGAGGAATCGACATAGTTCATAAGTTTGCACATAGTTATAAACAAAGTAAACAGCGGGAGTGACTAAAATCGATACATGTCATGCTACGTTGGCCGAAACACAAAGGAAAGTTCAATTGTCACTGCAATACATGAGTGACTTCGTTGCTATCACTGCACAAAATAAATTTGTACACTGCCCACCAAACTGATAATAAAATTACCATTCTGCATTCTCACTGATCCCCCCAAATAGACCACAGCAAACGCTGCATACTCAAATTAAAGCAGTCGTCATTGCAAAGTATTGGAAACAAGTCGAGAAATTGTTATGACGTACTATTAAAGTCGT